>APFE031682872.1:115642-204104 GCA_000404065.3 Pinus taeda
GTTAATAATAATGTAATGGGCCCATGGTATTAGTCGATGGTATGAGGGAACCATGGTAATGATCCATGGTATTGTACGTATGAGGCCTATATAGAGGCTAGAGACTCCACATGGAGATTGTCAAGAAATATTGTCAAGGATTATTGTATGTACAGGCATATGGCTTGTGGAGTGTTCTCCTTCCTTAAGGAGTGAATTTATGGTGTTGCCCTACCTTAAGGGTTTGATAATAAAGAAGCATTTCTATCTATTTCTATCTTCTTATTTCTTGAGTATAATTGTTATTATCAAATATTTCCAGGTTATATCTATAACAAGTGGTATCAGAGCTATAACAATTGGTATCAGAGCTATAACATTCAAAGAGGGCTTGGGTGTTACATGGTCAACCCATAATGCATTCATCAGGGCAGTATGCTAGTTACACTGCTTAGAGAAAATGGTCTTCTTGATTATATGGATGAGTTTTTTATTCGTGGACTCTGCTAGACCATTTCCTTACGGGTAATATTTAGATGATTGCTTTAGAACAATACCATTTTGTAATGAAAAGTCATAGAGTTTCAAAGACGAAAAATAAGTTGCATTATAAAAAAAAAGTGATACCAAAACACTGAAGGGTGAGATGATGTTTTGTTGGAGGAAGCTAATGACCTCCTGTTCATTCACTTGTTTGAGAGGAACTTCTTCTGTCCACAGCGTGAAGTAGTGAGTTGTTGTTAGGGTGTAGCGATGTTTATTTGATGAATGAGGGGAAATTTCCCCAATGATGTCCAGGACCCACTGTTGGAATGGTTCAGTCATTGTAACAAGGTGTAGTGGGGTTGCTGATCTTCATGTTCTGCCAGCACATCGCTGACAGATTGGGCACTTGCGGGCATATGCATGTGCATCCTTGAATAATGTGGGCCAGTAAAACCAGCTCGCATAAATTCATGTGCAATGGTGTTTCCCACAAAGTGGCCCCCGGAGGGTCCATCATGCAGAACTTGAACTACTTTCTTTAATTCATGTGCCTCTAGGCACCTGAGCAAAAATCCATTACTGTGATTTCTATCATTAGGGGAATTTTTAGGTCTAAAATGTGCCTCCTAAGAAAAATGTACAACTAACATAAACTTTATAAGAACCAATAGGATTCAAGATGATGATGTCAACCATGGGGGATGATTCACCACTTTTGGAGTAAAAAAGTAAGAAGATTAAAAAATAATAAAATAATAAAACTACTTTTTCAACTCGTATTTTCAACTTATCTCCCTAAGGTTTTACTCAAATTTCAAGCAAGAGTACTCATTGGATGCAAACTTTAATCCTCATCCAAGAGTACTGGTGTTGCATACTTTCGATGCACCTTGCTATACGAAAAATGAGAAGTACATGAAAAAACGTGATTGCAATCACGCTTTTCATGTATTTCCCATTTATCATGTAGTAGGGTCAGAATAAAGTATGCAACATGGGTACTCCTTCAATGATGAATCAAATTTTTCATCCAACAAGTGTTTCCGCTTGAAATTTGAGTGAACCCATAAGGAGATAGGTTGAAAATTTGAGTTAAGAGAATAGTTTTTCCTTTTTTCCCTCTAAAATTTGATAATATAATCTAATATTATTTTATTATTTCCACTATTATTTTATAATTTCCTTAGGAGGCCCATTTTAGACCTCAAAATTCCCCTAATAAAAGAACTTTATGCACCGACTAATATGCTAAGGCTTTTAGGTGCAATGCCCTCTTCTGTCTGATAGAAAATTGAGAGGGTATGGTTTCGTGCTCAAGGTACTGGCACACATCTGTGTACCAAGAGGTTTCATCTTCCATGGGTGTTGCTCACCTTACTTATGTTGTAGCATTTTTTGGTTTTGGTTAGTTAGAATAAATTAGTCCAAAAAATGAAAATATTTTTCAAAAAATGTTAAGCTAAGATATGGACAAAAAGAATATTGAATAAAAATGTTAGGAGATAATTTGATAAATATTTCCATATCAAAGAAAATGTTAGAATAGATGCCCTAAAAAGGAAGGAAAAAATAAAATGTTAGGTTAGAGAGAAAAGCAAAAAGCAAAAGACAGATCATGAAAGTGTGCAAGTCCAAGTGCCACTACTTTTTAATTTATTATGCAAAATAATGGTTGTGTGCAGCTTGTCATAAATGCCACAACCCATGACAGTCAAATAGTTTAAACTTGACTAGTTAATGCTTTAAAATTCATGTTTACAGTTAGAGAATAAAGATCTAGCCAAACTGTTTAATCTTCGTAGATCAGTAGTTAGGTAGAAAATAATAAGGAGCTCATCAGTTTAATCTGAACCCTTGGATGTTATAAGGTTAGAATTAGATAGTTTTCTTTTCAAAAGAAAAAGGAAAGAAAAGTGGAAACCGATAAATTGGCTCCATGCCTTCAACGTTGATATCCTAAACCCCCACATTCATCTCTTCTTCATCCAAGTCCCAAGGCTCCATAGGCTACTTTTTTTTATCCATTCTACCCTTCTGCCTTTGCTCAGTTGGGATATTCCACGAGGATTGTCGAACTAGGGGCTACTGAATCCTTTTCTTCTTTTTCTCTCCTTCCGTGGAGTAAGTAAGCTTTGGCCTCAATGACCTGATGTTCCCTAATCCTCTCCTCAAGAAATCTTTCGCAACATCTTCCCAAATCAGGTAACTAGACATTCAACAACACACTCATCTCTTTAAGTGCAACAACACATAATAATTTCTTAAGAAGCAAAGTGTCCAAATGTGAAGCGGGGTCCAATATTTATAACCAGATTAAAATTCAAATTGTTCATTCCTTCGCAAATCTTCCTAAAAAATGTGACTTTGGCGGAAACTTTTCCCATATTTGTGCCTTAAATGCATTTCCCCCACTCCTTTTAACTGCAAAATTGTTGTCAAATCAACTGTAGTTATTCCAACTATCACTTTCTTGGCAGGAAACGCAATAATCCTCCTTATGGTGCAACTACCTCGTCACAGCTTCCACCTACGCGATCTTCCAAAACCTCGCACAACCTTCCTTCTTCGATAATTTTTTTCCTCGACAGAGTAATTTATAGTCCTACACTTTCTTTCGACTGCAAGAAGCACTAAGACTTTCCTGAAGTGTTTCGTCAAGGCATTCAAACCAATCTTTGAAACTAAAAATCAAGAAGAAAATTTCCTTCATCTCATCTGAATTAGTGGTCCCATGTAGCAACTCCGTCTCTAAATACTAGTTCCTTGGGATAAAATCCATGGTATGGATAAAGATATGCGCCCACTCTAGGTTGAGGTATCTCACCCAATGCCTTAGTCAATCACGCCAGATGTTTGCATAGATCATCCTTCCCTATGTATTTTCAGTGAGTCGGGTGTTCATGTAGCCAAATATCAGTCACATCATTCTACTATATTCCTTCCAGTCGGCAAAATTATCCTTGTGCATACCCCACCATGTTGCAGGCATAGCTCTCAATGCTAGATCTAAGGCTTGGAACCAGTGCTCCTCTAGTACATCCCTTTCAAAATGGTTAAGAAATATATTAACATCATCCAAGCCATCATAATAGGATAACTTGCGTACCTCAATAGATACACAACGTAGCAATTTGCAAGCCGATTACATCACAACATAGAGACCTCATGCAATCAATTCTACCAGTTTTCTAATTCTTCATCTGAGACTGATTGGCAGGAATTGTCCTTGTCCCAGCTGATCCTTCCATCCGTAGTGGGATTGATCCAATCTTAATTTCATGTAGTTAACTTATATATTTTCTCAATTTCATCATCTTCATAATTGTCACAATTAGTTTATGTGTATCACGCACTTTCAGCTGGATCCAACGGAATAATTACTCAAAGATTATTCTTTTCAAATACCATGCTTCATTTTTAATTTAATGATTGCGTTCATGTCTAAGGCCTAATCAATCCTGAGAAATGTTGGGTATGGATTACTGTCGTCAACGATCTCAATAACTTCAAAATTGGCCATTGTTCTTGTGCCTTCAATATCTATAGTTACTCCATGCAAGAGTTCCATTGGAATTATTTTTTGTTGATTCACCATGTGCAGTTGAATTGGCAACCATTGTAACTTAGGCTTTCCCACACGTTCCCAAGTTTTCTTCGAAAGCAAGTTAGCATCAAAGCCCAAGTCTAGGATTACCTGATGCATTTCGAAATCACCAATCTACGTAGTCAAACACATCTCCATGCTAGTTCTCTTCTTGCTTCACTCAACTTATTGACTTCTCATTTTTCTGGTAACAACTTATCCTTGTTGGCGCAGTTATCTATTAGATCTTGTAGTCCTTTTACTGCATTTCAATCCCATAATAACTTCATGCAGGTCTGCATAAATGATTTTAACACTGTGGGATATGAATCCTATGTTGCAGTAGCTTCTTCAGGTTTCTCCTTTCGTTAAATTATCAACATCTAGTTCTGAGACATAGAAGCACCTGGATCCATAAAACTTTTTCTTGCCTCCATGAACATCCCTTCTTCTCTATGTAAATCAAACACATCGTTCTTCTCATCGGATTTTCGAAACCATGAATATGATTGTGGTTGTTTTCCTTTGACCTTGTCTTCACCAGTGGCTACAGTACTCCACATGACTATATTGATACTGGGATTGTCTTTGCGTGGCTCGAATCTCATCATATGAATATTCTGTGTCAGTTGTTGGTTCTTTGTCTCTTGCATCTTCGCTATTAAGACCAGGAACTCTTCTATAAACTTGATCAAATTGACGACAATATTGGAAAGAAGGGTGTGTTGAATTCTGGCAGCCGTGCGCAAAGTGTCCTGGTTCTCCACAATTGTAACAAATAATTTGGTCCCGACCTCCTCCAGCGCCTCCTCCTCATCCTCTTCCCTGTCCTTAGAATCCTCTGCGAGTTGTACGTGAGCCTTGATCATATGTGCCCATTTTTCAGCTTGCATTCTATATAGTGGAGTCATGTCCATCATTAATTCATAGCTTTGACAATTCCTTTCATCATGACCAACCGATTTACAAAAGTTACAAAAAGGTTGCTTTGGATACTATATAAATTTATGTAGTAGGGAACAATTATCTGTCAAATGATGTCTTGATACTTGGCAACTGCTACACTAGGTACTTGCACTACTTCTTTATCTAGCTGAATATTCTGGCTTTAGTGGGTTAGGGCCTTCCACAGCTATATAATCCTGGAATACAAGACACTGATCCTTATGATGACCTTCATCCTTGCACTTCATGCACCAAATTTCAGAATGTGTCACTAACTTAACTTCCTTTCCCTTCTTCAAATCCTGCAACACCATATGCACACTTGCTAGCTCTGACTGGATCTAATGAACTCCTATATTCATATCTAGGATCAAGGAAGCTTCTAGCTTCATTGCAATTTCCAATTCTTTGGCTTGAGACCCAATATTCTATTGTGATAACAAAAACCTTAACTGAGGTAATAGCGAAGCTATATACCATTCCCTATGTTTTTCATCTAAAATCTAAATATTATCTTGACTAATAAGCACTTCAATCATTGATCTATGTTCCACGCAAACTTATTAACCCTTTGCTTGATCTCCTTGATTTAAGTCACACACTAAGCTTGCAACTTCAGCGTCCTAAATTATGCATTCAACGCATCCTTTGTGTTAGCCAATGAAGTAGCTGGATTATTTGTACTATTTCTCATGTACCAAGTAAGTGCTATGTCCTATAGCGCGGTAACTAATTGCACTTTCTTCATGTCATCATCGTTGATATGTTGTGCTTTCCATACATCCTCTGTGAAACTAATCAGGATCCTCTAATCCATGACCCCTGAATATAAGCACTTTCACTATATTCTCCATACTGAATAACGGAGGTGGAGGTGGAGGTGGAGGTGGAGGTGGAGGTGTAGGTGTATGAGGCAGAGGCAAAAGTGGAGGTGGAGTGTTTAGATGTGGAATTCCAGAAGTACCCTGATCTACTATTTGCGCCGCACCTCTAGGAGTACTAAGGCTTTCTTTCTTCTTCAATTTCAGACTCTCCCAATAAGAGAATTTATTCACTTTCGACGAATTTGTCTAGATCTACTTTGAATCACTTTCCACTTTGTGTAGATCTAGTCTGACCCCTCTTAAAAATTAAGGTAAATGGATAATCCCTTTTTCACACAAAAGCATTTTAATCTAGGTTTTTAGTGATTTTAGGTACTTACCTCTCAGATGTATCTATTGCCAATTAGTGATGAAACTACCCAAGATACTATCAATCCAGTAATCAATAGCCCTTGCAACCTTATAATCAGATCCTTTAAGACGTTTGACTAATTCTAGAGTCCACATAATAGGATCGTCATGCTTCCAAGTAGGTTCACTATCTGCTCATTTGGACAACAACTGGTGTAATTCACAAGGGAATGTTGAAAAGAAAACTTCGTGTACTTCTGTGTAGACATACCTTTTTAACCACTTTTCTTTTGACAAGTGAGGATTCCTATTCTCCTGAGCTGCAAACTCATGCAACTTCCTATCTATCCACTTCTTGATTTCCTTATTAGTTACACCACATCACACATCCCTCAAATAGATCCTGGTCTCAGCAACATAACCATTTTTTGGCTTGAGGAGGCTTAGACCTAGGTTCAGAGTTAGTTGCGCTAACCAACAAAACCTTACGCTACTGACCCTTTCAGCAACAACCCGTATAACACAAGCTACAATCTCACCCAAGGTAGTATTGGGGGATGCTAGAACCAATTTTTTGCATCTAGAAGGCTATGTGATGTGGAGTTAAGGTGTTTCTTCAATTTCAAGCCTGATCTTACCTTCGTGAACCCTTATCCGTGAAATTTCCAAACTTACAGTGGTTTTCAATTAAACAAAGTTATTAACTTCACATAAACATCTAATTATGTGTAAAATCACATATAATAGTAGATCCAGGTCTTCGTGGAGCAATAAATATGAAAATACAAGTAACTTTCATTCAAGTGCGCGTAAATACAAAGAACATTTAAGTATACAAATGGAACATAAATTTGCTTAAATATTCTTTATTATTTCAAATCTTCCTTATACCAACTTTCCAAACCCTACGAACACAACTATAGGGGCCCTTGCACTTAGCTGCGGACTTACCAAGGTCTTCACACACTTAGTTGTAGGAGCCTTCCCCTTTGCAAAAAATACAGAAAGATCAGATAGAATTAGAACATATCAAATTCTCATCCTATTCATTCATTTCTTAGAGTCGCTAAGGCACCCTTTTATATACTTTTTCCCATTACAATACCATGGTCCACAAACCATGGGTGGATCTCAAAACAATACAAAAACTAAAGGGCTTTTACCTTCCTAAGCCCCTTGACTCCTAGTGACCTGCGCTATTCATGCTCCTCGAGGAGACTTACAATATTTTAACAAAACTTGACCTAGGGGACCCCATCCCAACAATTTCTAAGATTTAAATTTAAGATTTTTATTTCAATATGAAATATAATTTGTTGTATCTAAAGGTATTCTCCAACCCAATATCAAAGAGATGTAATTGTGTTGAGAGACGCTATCTAGCTTAATATGGAAGAGATGTTCTCCTTTCCTGTCCTGTTATATTATGTAAACATTTTGACCTGATCAAATTACATAAAATTAAAATTAAAATTAAAATAATATTAAAATTATTTAATAATATTAATAATTAAAACAATTCGAATCAATAAAAAATAGATTACATAGTTAAATAATTTAAATAAAAAAAATAATTATATTATAATAATTATAATTAATATTCAAAATTAAATGAATCTAGATCTATCTTAACTCACTACCAACGCTGAGAGGATCAATCTCTTCTCACTCTAAAAATCTGCACCTTAAGAATTGCTCCTTCACTGCTGGGTAGATCTACAGGTAAAATGATCTAGGTTTTTCTATCATGTCTCATCTATTTATAAATAAAATTAATAAATAAAAATGATAATTCATAAAAATAAAAATAACCTATTGACCCATGGTGTTCATGTGGAATATACTCTATTTAAATTGCTCTAGCCTAGTATGGAAGACTTGTAATGTTCTAGTATGTTATGTTATGTAAACATTTTGACTTGGTCAAATTACATATAAATAAAAATGATAAAAAATAAAAGAAAATAATGATGATAATTAACGTCCACTAAGACGAATGAGGTATATCAGAACTTAAGAAAAGAGATTAATTGAGACTTTTTAATATTTTATTTCTATCATCAAATAGAAGGGAAATAAGTGTTCCTAGGTCACTATAGTTTTCCTGGCTGAATAAATCAAGAAGGTTGGTAGTGTGGTAGATGTTTTGGAAATGAGAGGGCATGTGAGTAAAAGATAGGAAATCAAAGAGAAAGTGCTTCTCATATTCAATCCTCTTTGTATCACACAATCGATAGATTCTTTCTTCCCAAGGTGTTTTGGGAATAAACCAACGTCTGGTTTCACTTTGAAGCTCATGGGAGTTAGTTCTTATCTTTGCAATGTTCATTTTTTTTTTTTAGCTCTGGTCGAGATAGAGAGATAATTTTGGTTAGCGAAAGTGGGGTCAATCAACTCCTTGTAATACCTTAGCTTTCTTTCCCCCTCTAGCTCCTTATCATCCCACACTTTGTCCTTAAATTTGGAAGTAATAGCTTTTTAATATTGTTTTTATTCTCCAAGATTATTTTCTCCTTTAACCCCCAATATTTGAGCCAAGACTGGACATCCTTGTGTCAACTCCGCTTGAGCCGGAGGTGGGGGAGTTGGCTAAACTTAGAAGCAATTTTGGGAAACCTCTTTGTTTCCATGTTGTAAATCTTCTTCTTATACATCAGATAGCGAAACATAGACATGCTTTCAATGGGGAAATGATACCTTCAATCAAGAGGATAGGATAGGGAGTATTACCTCTAATCTTGAGGTTGTAAGTTATAAATTTCTTTTGGATTAGCTCAATCTTCCTCCATGATTCTCTAGATAAAATGCAACCCTAAATCTCACATCCATATAAAAAATAGGGGTGATGAGAGTCTCAAAGAGAAATGTTTTTTACTCTAAACTCAAAGATCAGTCATCTTGCAATTGTTTTCAAGCTCATAAGAAGCTTTCCAACCCCCAATAATCTTTTTCCAATGCTATAGTTCCAATTGAGCTAGTGATGTATTTCAATACCTAAATATGTGTATGAAGAAACCTTCTTTAGGTGATTGTTATCATAGATGAAACTATCACGGTTGATCTTTTTGGATTTAATTATCATGGCTTTAGTCTTCTTGTTATTAACAGTGATACCCATCTTGGAGCAGTGATGATGGAGGATTTTAAGTTGTTTGTTCAGATCTTCATGGCTTATGGCTAGAAGAACAATAACATCAACCTGAAGGAGAAGAGTAACGACCATACTAGTGAGCTTGGGGTAGATGCATCCTACGACTTCCAGAATAAAAATTACATAAAAATAAAATAAAATAAAATAACAAAAAAATTAACAATTATAATTATTAATAATTAAACCAGCCTAGATCCATCTTAACTCCAAATTTTATTGAGTGTTGAGAGGGATCAAATCTCTCAAGGTGAAAACATTTCCTCAAGTCTTGCACTCTAAAAAAAAGTTTGCACATAAAGAGATTTGATCTCTCTCAACGCTTGATAAATATAAAGTTAAGATGGATTCAGAATGATTTTAAATGTTAAAAAGGTAATAGTTTAGTGATGTGAATTTTTATTTTATTTTTAATATATTTTTCGTGAATTTTACCCAAAATCTAATTAGAAATTGAAAACTATAATTTCAAATTGTTAAACTTACATAATTCCAATGGTCTTTTTTATTTCAAGATATTGAAATTATTTATGTATTCAATAATACAAATTGAATAATAAAATATTACCTTCCTTTGGAGATCTCAAGAAAAGGGTTCTGGAATCAAAAGAAACCATGACAGCCAGGAAAATAGAGGGGTTAAAACGATGGAGGCAACATCAAGACACTCTTCCAAGAACCCAGGCAGGAAAAGAGGAAGGAAAAGACAGAATGAGTTGCTAACAGAGTGTGGGACACTCATGATTAACTCATGTAAGATGAAAGATCTTACTAGTTACTCATTTACAAATCTTTCATAATGAAGCTCACAACCTGGAACATTAGGGGTCTAGGAAGCAAAAGGAAACAAAGAAATCTTAGCAATAGAATAAAAGAAGAAAAACCAGACATGGTGTTTATCCAAGAGACAAAATGTTCAATAGATAAAATCAGAGAGATACATAGCAAATGGCTCATTAATTATGAGTATCTAGAAGTTAAAGCAAACAACACAACAAGCAGGATTCTCACTCTCTGGAATCCCCAGAAACTTCGAATCCTAGATGCTGAGGCATCCAAGAACTACCTTTCAATGGTGATCCAACATTTGGGTGATAAGGAAATATATATGATCACAAATGTCTATGGTCCTCAAAAACTAGAAGACAAACTCAGGCTTCTCACCTCACTGGAGGAGTTGAGAGGGAGACATCCTGTTATGCCCTGGATTCTGGGAGGGGATTTTAATATGATCAGATCTCTTACAGAAAAAAAAAAAAGGTGGGACCAGAACACTAGGTAGAGATTCCATTGCCTTCCAGAACTTCCTAATCGACATGAGGCTAGTGAACATGGAGACAATAAATGGTACTTTCACATGGAACAATAAGAGGGGAGGGGCTTCTCACGTCACCTCTAAAATAGATAGATTTATAATCTTGAAGGACCTCTTTCTCACTCGCCTTGACTTGACTACATCAATCCTTCCTTTTGGAGGCTCAGATCACTGGCCTATCCAACTTGAAGCTTCTTTTATAGGTACTTCGAGGAACAGACCTTTCAGGTTTGAAAATGTCTAGCTCATTCACCTTGACTTCTTTAGTAATATTAGTAAATGATGGATGGAAGATTTTCCCGTTCAAGGCACTAATATGTTTCTCCTACAACAGAGACTAAAACACATCAAACGTAGGCTTAAAGAATGGAACAAAAAGGAGTTTGGCAATATTTTCAAAGCTAAAAGAGAGGTTGAACAGAAACTTCAAGGAATCAATCAGATCCTTATCACAGATGGCTTTACTAAGGAAAGAAAAATGCATGCTGACACTCTTCAACAGGAATGGGATGACAGATGCCAGCAAGAGGAGATCTTCTGGACACAAAAATTGAGAGTGCAATGGCTTAAAGAAGGGGACCGAAACACCAAGTTTTTTCACAAGTCAACCATGGATCACAAGGCACATAACAGGATTTCAAAACTTAGAGACACTTAAGGGAAAGAGCTCAACACCCACAAATAAATGGAATGCGCTCTAGTACAACATTTCCAAAGCATAGCAGAGGAGCCTCTTGTAGACAAAACACAATTTATCAACAAATTCACAAAGTATATTCTAGAGCTTGTAACCAGGGAAGACAATTACAAGCTTAACAAGCCAGTGACTGAAGAGGAAGTTACTAAAGTTATTAAAGAAATGCAAAATGCGAAAGATCTAGGAATGGATGGGTTCAATGTTGACTTTTTCAAAGCATGGTGGGAAATAGTCAAACAAGATATCCTTGAATTTGTGGAGGACTCGAGAAGATCCTTAACTGTTTTGAGGGTGCTTAATACTTCTTTCATAGCTTTGATTCCAAAGGAGGAAAAAGCTATGACACCAGACAGATTTAGACCCATATATTTATGCAATGTGGTGTACAAAATTATTTCCAAAGTAACTGCAAACAGACTCAAGCCCCTACTTCCAACGCTTGTGTCTGAGGAGCAAATTGGTTAAGTGGAAGGAAGGCAGATTCTAAACAACATAATTCAAGCTCACGAGGTGGTTCATTCTCTTAAGAGCAATAAGCAAGCGGGGATGATCATACAACTTGACGTAGAGAAAGCTTATGAAAAGCTCAACTGGTCGTACATAAGGGAAGTATTAATAGCATATGGCTTCGATCACAACTGGATAAGATGGATAATGGCCCTGGTTACTACAGCTAATTTTTCAATCCTGCTTAATGGCTCTCCATCCAGAACATTTAGGCCTTTGACAAGCCTCCAACAAGGAGATTCGCTCTCCCTCTTCCTCTTTATTCTCATGATGGAAGGATTAGGCAGAGCCATTAAATCCTCCAACATAGAAGGAAGAATCTAGGTTCTCAAACTCACCTCGAATGGGAATGCCTAGACTCATCAACAACTTGTGGATGACACTATGTTGCAGGGTACACCCACGGTCAAGGAAGCTAAAGCGTTCAAACAAATCCTAAATGACTTTGCTATGGCCACTGGTATAGAGGTAAGCCTCACCAAATAAAAAAATTTCTTTTTTAATATTAACATTGTTATTCAGAGAAACCTCTCCAGAATTCTCAACTTTCAAAGAGATCAGTTACCATCCAAATATCTCGGAATACCTCTCACTGATAAACCTCTGAGCAAGGAAGTTTGGGAGCTAGTGACTAATAGAATGCAGGAATTAGGAAATGGACAAGTAGGCCTTTGAATTTAGCTGGACGACTAGTGCTTATAAAGGCTGTCCTGCAAACTATTCCCACCTACATGTTTTCAGCACTTCCTTCTCCTAGAGGAGTTTTGCAACTCACCAGAAATATTCAAAGAGATTTTCTTTGGGCCAAAGTGGAAGAGAAAAAGAAATGGGATTTGGTAGCTTGGGATAAGCTATGTAAACCTAAGAACCATGGGGGTTTGGGACTGCATGACCCTGAAACCCTTAGCAAAGTCTTGCGGGCAAAACTTTGGTGGAGATGGCTAAAGGAGTCGGCAACCCTATGGGCCAAGCTATGGAAACAGAAGTATGCAAACAATTGGCAAGAAAGGGATCATATTCAGATGTTTGGGCACATCAAAGGCTCCCGAATTTGGAACAGTGCTTGGGAGAACAAATCCATAGTTCAAAAGCACAGTTTATGGGAGATCAGTGATGGAAACCTAGAATGTTTTTGGGAGGATAACTGGCAGCAAGAACCTAACCTGTGTAGAGAAGAATTATCCAATCTTAAGGATGACAATGACAATAAAGGTTTACTTAGGGTAAGTGATTTATGGGATCAAACAAGACACAATGATAAATGGAGAACATGGAATAACCTGGGATACAGTGAAGAAACCCCTTTGAAGGCACAAGAAGAAGCTCTTGCAGTCATCTTGGAACAAAGAAACATATTAACATCTACATTGTCTAACCAACTAAGATGGGGAAGAAACAATGAAGGCAACTTCAACCTCAAAGAAGCCAAAAGAATTGCCATTGGGCTTGACTTTCCAAACCCTGATAAGATATGGCAGAACTCACACTAGATGAAAATTAAACTGTTCATGTGGTTGGTGCATCATAAAAATATTCTTACTTAGGAGAATCTTCGGAAAAGAGGTCTAGTTGGTCCATCTAGATGCCAGTTGTGTGGTCTACATGAAGAAATGATGGATCACCTACTCAACCTCTGCTCATTCACCTCTACCTTGTGGAATTGGGTAGGCTCAATCTTCAGGCAAACTGACAGGGATGCATCTAGTATTATTGGCACTTTAAAGAATTGGCGGAAAGATTTCTCAAAAAATGAAATAGTCAACAAAGCATGGACTCTAATTCCAGGTTTTTTGATCTAGGATGTCTGGAAAGAATGCAATAATAGGATTTTCAAGAACAGAATTGGCTCAACATAGAGCATCATACATTAGATTATAATACATCTCAAAGAAACTATAAGTACCTGTCTTAAGCAACCCCCCGAAAACCCTCCTCTAAACAAGGATGCACATATAATTGGGTCTCCAGTTGCTGATCCCCCATGGCATAAGTAAGAACATAAGCTATACAATAGCGAGTAAGGATTTCTGGCAACCTCCTCCACATGGTTTTCTGAAATTCAATATAAATGGAGCGTCTAAAGGAAACCCTGGAGTGGTTGGTTATGGCAGAGTCATAAGAGATGAACAGGGATATTTTCACAGTCATTTGGGGAATGCCACTAACAATATGGTGGAACTCATGGCCTTAGAACAATGCCTAGAAATATTGATTGAGTCAGATTTACACAATGCTATTGTAGAAGCAGACTCTGAACTGATAATTAACTCGATCAAGAAGATATGCAATGGTACAGCACCAGAAAAAGTGTCAAAACATTGGCAGTTATTGCAGGTCTATCAACGCATTCAGTCCCACCTGAGAGCCTTGAGAACACTCCAATTTGTTCACGTTCGCAGAACAGCTAACAAGTTAGTGGATCGTCTGGCGAACAAAGGAGTACTATGTTCTAAAAACAACAAAATATATGCCTGGATGAGGATGCCAATAGGGAAATTACGTGAGGGCTAACACAGGCTGGCTATCGAAGGCATGGAGCACTTTCAAAGAATGAGAAATGAATAGAGAGAAGGCCAATGGAAACAACAAGGAGTGGACCAATCACAGGGCAGAAGCAAGTGATAAATTGCGGGCAGGTTGGCAAGTGGCTAACCAAAGATTGCCCTGAAATCCTTCATCCTATGCATTACGGGTGGAAAAATGCACGAAGGTTAATCTTCCAAACGGAACATAATTATTATAAAGAGGTGGCCTATCTAATTTTCGAGTCTGTAAGAAATGGTAAAGAGTGGGCAAGTTGACGAGATCTCATAAGAAATCATTCATCCCATGGATTTCGGGTGGAAAGCTACACGAGAAATAATTCTCCAAACGGACCCGAAAAATTATTGTGTGGTGGCTTATAAACTCTTCGGGTCCATAAGACAAGTTAAAACATGGGCTTGTTGACGTGATCGTTTTGGAACTCCCCCATCCTATGGATTTGGGGCAGGGAAAATGATTGACGGTTAATTTGTCATTCGGACCCGAAATAGTTTAGTGCGGTGACTTATATTCTCTTCGGGTCCACAAGAAAGGTTAAAGTGCGGGCGAGGTTTAGGCCTGAAATCAAATCAAGGGCATTAGATCTTCGAGGGTGGGATCGCACGGTCTTTGGGTTTGATAGTTAAACGAAAGTTAAGGATGGTGCTTGGGTCATTTGTGGCATATTTTCGGGCCTTCAGATTAGTGGGCTCGCCATCAAGGGTCAATAAGAAGGTTTTTTAATCCGTTGGTCATACAGAGCAAACTATTTGGGCTTATTTTGGATTCTTTGCACTCTTTGTAGGGCGGATTGTCTTGTCCTCATTTCTTTTGTAGTCTTGATTGGAATTCGGTTCAGGGTTCTGCCATCCCAGTTGTCTGTTGAAGTTTCATAGAGCTGGTGTTTGCCTTGCTTGTCTCCATTAAAGAAGTGTACAATATGTGTTTTGTTTAGATTAATGGAAGGTCCAACTCTTACTTGATTAAAAAAAGAATAATAAAATATTACAATTTCACCCAAACTCATATCTCTAAATTCTTAAAAAGAAAACTAAAAAAAAAATTATCATTAAACTACACCATGATAAAAACTTCATTAATACACATTATATTAAGATATTATGAGGTGATCAACCCCAATTTTGAAAACCAGAATTATTTATTTGTCTTGACTAGAATTAGCATTGTTAAGAAAAAAAAATAATTCTTATGAATTTCATGAAATATTCTCAAAAGGCCATGAGAAAAAAATTATCTTGAAATATTCCTCACATCTTTTCAAATATAAAAATAATATATTAATTTTTTTGGGACTAATTTATTACTTTCTTAAAGCTCAATGAACCATATTAATTTAAATAGACATTAATCATCCATCATTCTCATCATAAAATTTCAAAAATATACACTTCCTTGACTTCCTAATTTTTTATAATTAATTATGAAAATTTACATCTAAATTTGAATGTGAACGACGATATGCTTCGAAATTCGACATGTTCGGGTCCCACCTGCCAGGCTTTCAAAGGTTCCAGAGTCGTCGTTTTCTGGCCCATTGACAACTGGTTATTGCAGTCAAAGCTCCTCCGCAGTTGGATGCTTGAACAATTTTTGCGGCACACGGTCACATGCACTTTTAGATTTATGTGTTATTAATTCATAATTAATTTTAAAAAAATAGGATGCCAGCTAAGTAAATTTGTATCATATTCTAGAATGTGTATACTGGGATGGATTGCTTGTTAAAGTGATAATCTTAGAATTTTCAATTTAGTACGTCTGCTTGGCATCATATGATTTTTTCCTTATTTTAATGAGGTGGGTAGTTATATATATATAATATATATATATATATAAATTATATATATAACAAAATGAGGTTGTAATAAATATTCAAGTTGATGAAGTTATATTGTTTTTTAATAATAATATAAAAAATGATTAAATAATTTTTTTTAAATTTTATAAATAAAAATAATTGATTAACATATATAATTAAATGTAAAAAATAGAGTTTATAGAAAGGATTATAAAAATTTAGCTATTATTTTGTATGGAAGAGTTAACCATAATTAAAAATTTATTTTTTAAGTTGAGGAGAGTAATTGAGAATTAAAAGAGACAACAATATTCAAATTAGTTAAGGTATTGATCTAATTGACTTTGTATAATAATAATATAATAGAGGCAATAAAAAACTATCACCATATCATAATTATTTTAAGCGGTTCGAATTCGATCTTGCAACTTGAATATCATCTTTTGGATTCTTTGCTATTGTTCCTGTCATTGGAGGAATGTCGAGACATTGCTCGATCTTCTCCAACCTTTGATCCAAATCCCTCAGATGCTTGTGCAAGTGTTCCAACGTGTTGAGAATGTCCATACGAGCTTCATGTCAGTCTAGCAAAGTTTGCCCTAAAAAAACTTCATTTTCCAAAACAAATCCATCATCTACATATACTAGTTGAACCAACCGCTCATATGACCTGTGTCTAGGATCCATTCAGTCAGAACCCCAGTGTCTAAGAGAGAGGGCTTATGAGAAGAGGCTTCCCCCTCTACCTTAATGATTTCCTCTTGGATGGGTTGGAGAGATCTCCCTGTATCTAAAGGCAAATTCATCTATGCGATGGTGCATGCATGTATGACCTCGATGGGCCTGCGCTTGATAGTAAGCGACCCCCCTTCTAACCCGAGCCCTCTGTCGTGGGATGGTGACCAAGCAACTGGAGTCCTCGAACCAAAACACATTGTAGATTATCCATGAAGATTGCTTAAGGTTAAAGAACACCACAAGCTATAGGGGCTAAGGACGAAAAGTTGACTCGCATGAAGCACATCCATGATAAAATCCACGACCACCAACTGCCTGACAAAGATGGAGATAGAAATTCTACAACCCCAGAATCCTCAATTCCAATCCACAAACTTACATAAGTGCCACCAATTAGACCAAGTTGGTGATGAAACATAACCAAGATGAAAATAAGAGGTCTAAATCAACCACTGAACACAAGAGTCATCAACATATACAAGGAAATAAACTTCCAACCACTAGAGAACCATCCACCACCTAGTCATAGACAAATTGACAATCCTCTAAAGAACCATGTGGGCATTAGAATACCTCCAAAGGGAAGGAGTAGAACTAGGACAACTAACTGCAAAGGAAAGGCACCATCATTACAATAACTATATAGCTTCAACCCCCAATATCCTGTCTAACACTAAGCCAAACGATAACATGCAGGCCCTTATAAATTCCATACATAAGCTATCACACATCTATAGGGAAGAAATAGACCCAAGACTGCTGACTGAGGATAAGAAACAAAAAGACTCCTAAAAAAGACACCACGGGGTTAGTGCCTAAGCTCATCAAACTAGCTACTAACCAATGTACACCTCAAACACCAAGGAAAAGAAATAACTAGAAAAAAGCAAAGGTAAGAGAGAAACAACTTAACTAGATGCACCTTTCCTTCCCGATTTCCTTGTTGATTGTCTTATAGGTTAACTGAATTAATTGAAGAAAACCATAACTTAAGCACCACCTAGTTTTACCTACTACCTAAAAAACCTACAGATCCTAGAAGTGGACAAAAATGTTCCATGGTAAGCACCCAATTGAGCTAGTTGCTCCACTACACAACGTGTTCCTTCACAACTTCTCACAACTCAAAACCACTCAAATATATGATCCGCAACTACATGTGACTTTCCTATCGGCCTCTGAGTACCTTTCCCCACCACATCAGTGTTTATAAATGCACATTAATGAATTAATGTGATAGAAATCATAATCATCACATGCTCCACATGCTAGAACTCCTCAAACAACCCACATTCCTTCTCCCATTGTCGTTTCATCTATGTAGGAGAGTGATTCTTAATTGCCACACCGATTAACATTTAAGCTCATCAATGACGAGTTTCCATGTCCCCTGGCTCATTAGCCAAGTAGGGTAGTGGCAACCTACCCCCCTCTCAACCTTGATCATCAATATTTTTTTAAAACAATTTAATTATAAAATAAGATAAATTTGTCTTATGTTTTACGCCCACAAAGAATTGGAATTGATGATCTTTTTATTAGAAATGTCTTAATAATACACCTATCCACCATTAGTCCAGAATATGATAGATAAATTTATATAATTTATTACAAATATTTATTAAAATAAAATAAATAATATTTATTCTCAATCTTCTTTATATTAAAATATTTAGAAATTAAAATATTTCTAAATCAAACCTATAACCATTTTCATAGATTATCCTTAATCATATTCAATAATCGTTTTCATAGATTATCCTTAATCATATTCAATAATCGTGAATAAAAGTGCAAAGAGTAAATGGATACTCCACACAATTATGGAATTATTAATGAAGGAGGCAGTGAGGCCAATTAAGTGTACATTTACGAAATGGAGGGGATGATTAAGGTTAAACAATTCCTTGGGTGATAAAAAAGAATGGCTTGATTCAAATAAATAAGGTTAAAGTAATGTATATTTAATATATATTTACTATATTTATTTGAGAAAATAAATTAATATTTTTCTGATTTATGGAGATTGTACAAAAATAAATAATGTTTTTCTTATTTATAGAAATTGTACAAAATTCAATCAAATTTTTTATACTCCTTAAAATAGTTTAATACTACTAAAAATAATTTCCATAACTTCTCTCCATAAAATATAAAATGTGAAATTTAATAAAAATTAAACTCTACACAAACTATATTTTATATATCTTATATATTATACATATAATATATGATGATGACGATGGTTGTGGTTAACGTCCACCAAAACCAAACATTAACATATTTATATCGCTTTATATCACTTTTATTGATATAAATTATTTAAATTAACTTTTAATACATCGCATTAAACACATAAATAATAGCTTTCAAAACAACTGCTATACATAACCATTAAAGTCAAGTTAAAAAGCTTACCTTGTATTTTAATATTTTTAAATTAACTTATTGCAATACTTTATAAATCAAGGTTTTAATGTATATAATATAATTCTAGTTTATATTATAAAATAAAATAACTTGGTTGAGGTGACTAATAAAATAAACTAATCCAAGAGCAACGTAATTGTCTTAAGTGCTTCAGAAGGTGAGTGTAAAGATTCAACTCTGAACACGTTAAATAACCTACGTACGTCACCTTCTTTTTCCACGATGTATTATTATTATATCTTATCTCACTTTTTAAGCTTTTTTATATGTAAGTAAGATGTCATTAAATAATAATGAATTATGTCATATTTATTGGTTTTATTAACATCAAACGATTGTCCTTTTTTATGGAAAAGATTAGCAACTTAACAATATTGAAATATATTATTTTTAAATTTAAAATTGTATAATTAAGACAATTATATAATAAATGTTGTTGATTATATAGTGTAAAGGTCAATTTAATTATATATTATATATATAATTATAATATATATTTATTATAAATTATAATATCAATCTTGTACCTAATATTACAATATTTTAATATTAAATATTAAAATGAAAATATTGTATTAAAAATATTAATTTAAATATAAATATATTATTATATATTAATTAATATTAAATTCAATGGGTTTACGCTATAAAAATTTTTGGGAGTAATATTATAAATCTAAGGGAATAATAATTAAACCTAAGAGTAATTCTTATAGGCCTTTCGGATTAATATTATAGAACCAATGAATTATTGATCTTGTAGAAGTGAGGCTTCTGTGATCCATGTCAAAATTACGAGAGATTCTTCAGCATAAATCACATAATTTTTTTTTTTATTGATCTTATTGATATAAACCCTAAGATAAATATTATAAACCCTTAAATAAACATGGTTGACCATGGTTGATTTTCATAATGAGACAACCTTGCAAACCCCAACGACCTCTCATGGTGGAAGAAAAGAAAGATGAGAGGGTAGGAGATCTTTTCAAAATGTTGCTCGAGGAAGCCCTTAAGCAACAGAGGTATGCGATGATGGATAACTTTGCCTCGATCCTTCGACGGCTACCTATAGGCGACACATCTTCATACATCAACCACTCTAGAGGTGCCACTCCTTCTAAGGTACAAGTTAACTTCGATATTCACATATTTGAGGCCAGATAGGTGCAAATGTCGTAGATAAATGGTTAAATTTATTAGAAGGATATTTTTCAGTTCATGACTTTTCCAATTGGGAAAATATTACTTTTTCACTTCTCAAAGCCACCCCACACGTCAAGGACTGGTGGAAAACCTACTATGAACAAAAGGATGAGAGTGAACCCTCGTTATTTTCAATCGCATCCACTTGGGATTCTTTTCGAGACGTCATCAAGGAACAATTTTACCCTATTAGGAGCTATGAAGATAAATACATAAAGTAGACCACGCTACGACACGGAAAGGACCAAGATGTGCCAGAATTCACAAATCTTTTCCATACCCTTCGCATGAAGATGGGTATCAAAGATACTGAGAAGCATTTCGTACTCAAGTATCATGGTTATCTACACAAGTACATCAAGGATGAGATGGAGTTCCTGTACATTTCCTTGCTCGGAAAGGCGTACCAATACATTTCAAGATTGAGCAGAAGTTTAAACAGAAGAAGTGGGAATTTGGATCTGCAAATCCAAAGCAAGGAAAATATGCCCCCAAACCACAGATGAAAGGACAGAGCCAAGGCGAGGCTACCCAAGACAACCAACTGACGCCGAAAGAAAAAAACAACACCACGAAGACAAAGAAGGACATGGGAAAATGGTGTGAGTTCCATAAGAGCTCCACTCACAACATAAGTGAGTGTTGGGCCAAGTAGTGATCGGTGACCGAGCTGAAGGCCTTCGAATAAGACACATGTTCCAAATCTGATTCAAAACCCGATAAGGGGAATGACAAAGGGAAGCATATCATTGATGCGGACCCTAGTGCCACCTGTTGGTGTCCCAAATTGCCCTATTTTTACCCCAGTTCTATAAACATTAACCTTTGTTTTATCTCAACATAAACTTCTCTTTCCTACACTAGTACAAGATAACTACCTATTAAGATTTATTAAAGCAAACGAATTGTTAACTTTAGTAATTGTCTTCAACGTTAAAAGTATATCTATAGAGGATTTGAGAATAGTTGCATGAATTTATCATAAATATGTTATACTTGCATTTTATGTTTTTATGACTAAGGAACATAAACGCTTTGAGTGGATTTCCAAACACGTGCAGATCAATTAGACTACTGCTTTGATTACTTTGAGTTGCTTTCATTTCATGAAGTTTACTTCCTCTACAAGATTTAATTAATTAAAGAATTTCCTTTCCATATACAATTTATTTCAAGATCTCATTTGCAGTTGCAATTCTTTTTCAGAACGTCTTTTAGTCTTTTCAAAAGTAATTAGAAACTTGGTGAAGGAAACTCTGCCTCGGTCTAAAAGCTGGTCTCTTGTAACATAAATAGAGTGCTCTAAGCCTTGAAGCTTAGAGCATCTTAACAAAGACATAAATCTTTAGTAAGAGAGGTAAAATATACTCTTACAAAGAAACACTATACCTTCACTAGTGCAAGTAGATTGCAATAGTGCAAGAATATATTGTTTGCGTAGAAGGAAGATCAAGAGGAAAACAGATCTCTGCAAGGGCCTACTCGTCAGACTATTAACTATCTATCTAAAGATGAACATAGCATTTCATTCCAGTATTTAAGATTGTTTCAATTGTGTGAAAACTCATTTACTTGATTTACTTGCAAATTGTTCTTTTACATTCTAGCACTAGAGTTGCCTTGGTGTCAATTGCCTTTAAGATTTTTTCTGTCTGATTCTGCAAGCATCTCCTTTAAGAAGTTAGATTAGGAATAGGAAAATTTCATACCACTTTTGGCATTGCCTGTGCTTCGTCTCTAAGTTTATGAAACCCCTAGGTTGACAATTAAGTGTTGAGGAGTTTGCTTAAGCAAAATTTTCACACCCAACTTTTTGGCGCCATTGTCGGGGAGGTGATTTGAATTGGTAAGAATTTTCCATTTTTGCAATAGGGGTAAGTTGGCTATTATTTTTTTCTGCAGTGTGCTTCTATTGTTTGAAGGAATTTATAGGTGATGATCTATTGTTTTGAAAATTGCAGTTTTTATTTGAATTTCGTTTTGTCGTTTTTTGAAATGAATGCCTAAAAGAGGTAGGGGTCCGAAGCCCACTAGGGGCCAAAGAAATACTAATAAATCTGAAACCAAAACTCATATTGGGCCTTATTTTGCACGCGGAAAGTCCAAAAAAACTCAGACTCATCACGCAGGAACAATCCACTTAGGCTTTGGTAGCAGTGGTCCAAGTGTGACATAGCCCATAAAGGGGAAGAAGGGGACTGTTGGATTCCATAGTCAGCCTTCTTAGCTTGTTGAGAGCGGTTCATGTGGAAGAACAAAAATGGCAGATATGGAAGACCATGTAGAAGGAAGTGGTGAAAATCAAGTAAATGAGGAACAATCCACTTTCAGATTTCCAGTTATGAATCCTAATATACAAGTACAAATGAAAAACATTCCACTATCAACTCTTCCTCATTTCTATGGTAAGGTACATGAAGACCCAGACTCTTTCTTATTTGAGTTTGATATTTTGTGTAGAAGTTATGATTATTCATCTAATTCCCAAAGGTTAAAATTTTTTCATGCAACTCTCAAGGACGTAACACTCCACAGGTTCATGGGACTAGGAGGGAGCACTATAACTTCTTGAGATCAAATGAAGAGAGTGTTCTTATCGAAATATCAGGAATATTGTAAAACTAGAGATATTCAATATGAAATCTTTACTATTGTGCAAAATGATGATGAGACGCTAGAGGACTACTTGGAGAGATTCTTGTACATCCTCCAAAGGTCAAAGCACAAATTTGATCTAAGTACCATTAGAACCTTGTTCTTACGTGGGCTTACAGATGATGCTAGGAATAATTTAAATCTATTAGGACAAGGGGATATTGCTCAAAAACCTTTTGATCAGATTTGTGACTTGTGCAGGAAATTCTCGAGGAACCAATATAGATCTGGTAAAGGGATTTGGAATAGAAACATGAAAATTGAATCTATTGATGCTATGATTATTGGATTAGAAAACAAAATGGACAATATGAACATTGAAATAATGAATGTTGTTAGTAAACAAATAGACTCTTTGAAGTGTCAACAAAAACTTGTAGAAGAGCAAGAGACATTGTCTATTTTCTGTCCTAGATGTAGAAGAAATCATCCTTTAAGAGAATTTCCTCTCAATATTAAAGAAACTAATAAATGTGCAATTTGTGCAGATAACCATGCTATAGAAAAATGTCCCTCCAAACCTGGGCTGAAAGCTGTATTCGAAGGAGGACAACCTGAAGCTAAATCACTGCATGCTATGGGAGCACGAAGAAATTGGCCTCAGGTAAGTGCAAGTATGGTTCCTGAACCTCCACCACATTTTTTTTGTTATAATGCACTCTGATGCAGGAGCATCAAGACCCTCTTCATCTGTAAATATGGAATAAAAAGGGGGTATGATTATTTTAAATATTTTGTTATTTTTAATAAAATAGGGAGTGTTTTTAGGCATAAAAGCAATAGACGTAATACAAGATAAGGTTTGCTGGATTATTTTGGATATCGTTCAAAGCTAGTGGAGCGTTCAAAAGAAAGACAACGCTGTCCAGATATATCAAAAGGAGAGCACCTGCAATTAGTTAGCTGTCGGGCGGATTCACATGACTGTGGGTGTAGTTATAAGTGGTGCCTGTGCGCGTGGAGAAGCAGGAGCACGGGGTTACATATATATTATATATATATATATATATATATATATATATATAATAATATAATATTCACTGTGTATTAATCCCGCATATGTATATATGTTGACATAATAACCTGTGCGTAAGGTGGTTGAGATAATGGTAAATCTCGGCGATTATCAGTTCAGAAATGCTCTATATATGCGCGGAGTTTCGATGGTGTGTGCGGTGCATGGATTCCACATTTGTTGGGAGGGTGGATTGCATAATTACTGGTAATCATATGATTGTGTGCGTGCAGCTTTGAATCACCGTTTAATAAAGGAAGCTGGCGTGTTGGATGGTGAACCTTGGAGATCCGAAGCTGCTTGGCGTGGTAATTGAGGAGTCTACTCCAAAGGAGCTACTGGAGCATGCTGTTGTGAGGCGCGCGGTTGTGGATGTTCTGTTGGAGGTTGAAAAAGGCTGTGATATTTATCTAATGACAATGTTTCTTAATGATGGTAGCTGTATGGAGTTCTACCCAAACTCATTGATATAAGAAGGCAGTGGTGTGAATTTGGCATATTTTGTTGACTTTTTATATGCATGAGAGGGAGGAAAAAGGGTCCTGGGTAATTGCAGGTCCGCCCTGCATCAAGTGGTATCAGAGCGGGAACAGTTTCCTTTGAAGGTTCAAGTGTTTTTTTTTTTGTTAATTGCATGTGATGATTTTTGGGACTGATAAGTATTGATCTACAGGAATAGTGAAGAAATCTTAGCGGGAAGAAGGAGAAGTGAATGTGGCAAATCCTGAAGATTCAACAGAGGTTGAATAAAGTTGCAGATGGGAGAAGCCTACAGGAGCAGTGGAGGATGCTCAAAAGGTTCCAGCAAAGAACCAACGATTACCAAAAGACCAGATCTGGAGGGAAGGATTGGTGAGGTAAGTGGCAGCAAAAGAGTTTGTTGTGGCAGAGGCTTCATGCAACTCATAGGGGAGCAACTCATGGCGAAGGAGATGACTACTAAAAGTCATAAAGGAGAAAGCAGAGGTTTAGAAAGAGGCCACAGAAGGAAGGAGGAGAAATATGCCAAGGCGAATGGCAGAAGACAACAGTTGACTCAGGAAGAGTATGAGAAAGAGAAAGTTGAGATAGCAGTTCATCTTGAGTTATTGATGAAATTGTTGCAAGAATATGTGGAAGACCAGAGACATGGTTTACTGATGAGGAAGAGAGTGAAGTGGCAGAGGCTACAACAGAAGAGAGATTTACAGATAAGCATGCAGTTACAAGAGGAGCTGAGAAAGCTTAAGCAGATGATGGATGAACACTTGAAACAGGAAGAACTCAAAGCAGTCGAGTTGGAAGAGGAGGATATCATTGATGATTTCTTGATTTATTGGGTAGATCCAGATCAGCTGGATAATGTGAACTCTTGTGTTTGTATAGCTGACAATTGTGATTTGATTACAGGTGCTGAGGAGGAAGTACAATCTTGTGAAATTGTTACAGCACAAGAGGAAGTCCTTGTAGATGCAGAAGAAGTGAATCAGTCTGAAGCACAGATAAAGGGAGTAACAATTGATACTGAAAGTTTATGTATGAATGCAGGTGATGATGAGGTGCTTCAGTGATGCTACAAAGAGATTGCATTGTTAGAATATTGGTTGGAGAATCCAGAGTATGACAGGAAGATTGCATAAGAAAGAGGCCAGTGCAGTGAACCAGAAGAAAAAGTTGCAGATGAAGTTGCAGATGAAATTGCAGGTGATGAGCCAAAGCATGTTGCAGAGGGACAGGAAGTTTGGGAGGTAGCAACATCTATGGCGACAGCGGTAGCAACATCCATAGTGACAACTGAGACAACACTAGCAGCAGAAGAGGCAGTGAAGCCTTCTATTTTTTATTCTAACAATTGTTTTGTGAATACAAGTTTTATTGAAGATGCTGGAGAAAGTCTATTAGACAGAGAAATTGAACTGATGAAGCGGGTGATGGTGAAAGAATCCCGGATGAGACCAGCAACAGTGAAACAAAAGAGAAGCAGCAAAAAGAAGAGAACTGAAGATTGCAAGAGTGCAGCCAGTGGAGCGATGCAGCATAAGGTGTGGAGACCTAGAGAAGAACAACAGACAAAAGTAGCGGCAAATGATGACTTGCAACACAAGGTGTGGGATCTAGGCATACACAGATCCCAACACATGATCAGGAGATCATGATTAATTTTAAGGTTGGGTGTATGATGCAGGAGCATCAAGACCCTCTTCATCTGTAAATATGGAATAAAAAGGGGGGTGTGATTATTTTAAATATTTTGTTATTTTTAATAAAATAGGGAGTGTTTTTAGGCATATAAAAGCAATAGATGTGGATAAGGAAGGCTTTTCTATTTTAGAACAGGGAAAAAGATGGGAAAAAGCCTCAAGATGCTTTTTACCCTGTGTATGCATTGCATGTAGACTCTTGGAGATTTTAGTTGGGGTGATTCTAGATCATGCTTAGTTTTTATAAATTAGGAATCCTCAAAGACATTGAGGATCAGAGAGAGAGTGAGAGAGAGGAGAGGCGTGCTAAAAGAATTATAATAACTTTTCTCTCCGCGTTCTCATGAGTGAATGGGTTCCTGATTAATTGTATGTATGTATCCAATGATTTCATTAA
The DNA here is from genome assembly GCA_000404065.3 of Pinus taeda. Taxonomy (NCBI): domain Eukaryota; kingdom Viridiplantae; phylum Streptophyta; class Pinopsida; order Pinales; family Pinaceae; genus Pinus; species Pinus taeda. The sequence goes on from APFE031682872.1 coordinate 142,441, forward strand.
CTGTATATCGAAATGCTTTACTATATATTGAAATGCTTTACTGTGTATTGAAACAATTTGGGTCATTTCCTTTTAAACGTGAATCATTATAGTGCTAGCCTGACCGGTCCAATCCACATTGGCATCGAAGAAAGCGCCTTTGGGAACTCTAATTTATGCGCTCCAAAATTCTGAACCGCTTTATTCTAAAGCACAATTTCTACAGTCATGGTATTTACTTCCATGCAAGCGGTGAAAACCCATGCCACGGATGACAGTTGAATAGTAGATGGCTTCCCATACTGTCCATGCGTTGGATATGGATGCGTTGGATATTGAGCACTCGGACCGGTTGTTTACGCGGAGTAGTTACCATATACTCTTAAGAAACCAGTGACAGACGTAATACAAGATAAGGTTTGCTGGATTATTTCTTTGGTTTATTTTGGATATCGTTCAAAGGGAAGTGGAGCGTTCAAAAGAAAGACAACGCTGTCCAGATATATCAAAAGTAGAGCACCTGCAATTAGTTAGCTGTCGGGTGGATTCACATGACTGTGGGTAAGTGGTGCCTGTGCGCGGTTGGAGAAGCAGGAGCACGGGGTTACATATATATATATATATATATATATATATATATATATATATATATATATATATATATATATATTCACTGTGTATTAATCCCGCATATGTATATATGTTGACACAATAACCTGTGCGTAAGGTGGTTGAGATAATGGTAAATCTCGGCGATTATCAGTTCAGAAATGCTCTATATATGCGTGGAGTTTTGATGGTGTGTGCGATGCATGGATTCCACATTTGTTGGGAGCGTGGATTGTATAATTACTGGTAATCATATGATTATGTGCGTGCAGCTTTGAATCACCGTTTAATAAAGGAAGCTAGCGTGTTGGATGGTGAACCTTGGAGATCCGAAGCTGCTTGGCGTGGTAATTGAGGAGTCTACTCCAAAGGAGCTGTTGGAGCATGCTGTTGTGAGGCGCGCAGTTGTGGATGTTCTGTTGGAGGTTGAAAAAGCCTGTGATCTTTATCTAATGATAATGTTTCTTAATGATGGTAGCTGTATGGAGTTCTACCCAAACTCATTGATATAAGAAGGCAGTGGTGTGAATTTGGCATATTTTGTTGACTTTTATATGCATGAGAGGGAGGAAAAAGGGTCCTGGGTAATTGCAGGTTTGCCCTGCATCACACTCTCATATTCCTATCCTAACATTGGCCACTCTCAACATCGGCAGCATGGGAACCAATATCAGTATGGGCAACCCTCCCAATCTTGGCAACAAGGATGGAGAGGGCCAAACCATTCACATCATTCACACCATTCCTATCATGCACCTATGCAAGCATACCCTCCTACATATGCACCTTACCTAATGCCTTAACCATCATTACCTTAGCCGAGTCAACCTATGCCACCATTACCTTTACCTCGACCATTTTGACCTTCTCAGCTGCCTGCTCAACCTTTATCCAACCCCAATAATAAAGCGGTACAAATGATCCATTCTATGAACCTACTTTCTTCATCCACATATTAGACTATGCCAGTTGGAGTCAATGATCTCTAATTGAGATCAGGGAAGATAGTAACCTCAGAAAATCAAAAGCAGCCTATGGTGATTATTAATGAGAAAGGAGAGGAGGAAACTCCTAACCATTCTGAAAAAGATGACACCATTCAACCTATCCCTGTACATTCTGAGCCCTTGTCATCTTCTTCCAATGGGCCTCCCTATCTAGAGAGGTTATTTGTGGAGAAGAAAGACCCCATTCCTGACTCTAGCTTGACTTCTGAGGTTAGGAACCTTTTTATAAGGGTACCTTTGCTCCAAGCTATCAAAGAGATCCTCATATGTACAAAAATCATTAGGGAAATCTGTCTCAAGAAGCCAGGAAGGAGAAGATTGGAACCTCAAACTATTCAATTTGTTGGTAGAGCAGCAAATTTAATGACGGGGTGTATGCACATGGAAAAATATACCGACCTTGGAAACCCTGCTGTCTATGTTCAGATAGGTGATGTCCTTGTCTCTAATGTACTTATCGACCTAGGGGCAGCCATTAATGTTATGACCAAGGAAACCATGGATCAACTTGGATTGGTCCTTATTCATCATACTCCCATTGTGCTTGAACTGGCGGATAGATCTAAAATTAAGCTGGAAAGGGTGTTGGATGATGTGGTCGTTTCCCTAGATTCTTGGGAATATCCCACAGATTTCATTGTACTTCAGCCAAAGAACCCTATGGGAGGGCATCCCTTGATCTTGTGATGACCATGGCTTGCTACGGCTGATGCTTATATCAGATGTCATTATGGTGATATGTATATTTCCCATGGAGATTCCAAAAAGAAGGTCACCTTATATCCACCCTCTAGATCCATTCAAGAGCTCTGAGACACTTTATGGTTAGATTATAATAGTGATGAAGAGACTCAGCCTGTTTCCTTTGTTAGTGTCAGTATTTGCATCCTGCCATCAGTGATAAAAAATCCTCTTTTCATATCATTTTAAGGGTCCGGTTTAGAAATTTTTTTATCATTCCACTAGGTCATGCAAAAACATTAGCCACTGATGGTAGTCCTTGTCCAAAAACATCACTCTTCCCTAAATATGATTACTTTTTGGCATACTTTCATATCTTGTTGACTGTACATCATCCCTAAAGTTATTTATCATGCCATTTGTATTAGTCATGAGGTCATTATGTCATCTTGAAATTCAGTCCTTCAAGGTCTCATTAGGTCTTTAGGGTTTTTCATGGTCTCATTAGGTAATTAGGGTTGCCAAGGTTCCATTCCATTGCATAAGACTAGCAAGTAAAGGGTGATCAAATAACATCCCTTCACCATGTGAAGATGATTTGTAAATAGAAATGCTTATTTCATTATGTAATTTTATGTATTTCAAATGTAATAATTTCACCATCCCAAGTTGTTAACTCAGTGTTCCAAAGATGCCAGACCATCAAAAGATCAATTTTTCAAAGGAAATAGTCAACTAAAAGGGTAAAGTTTCAAAGGGTTAAGTTCATGCCAAAGGGAGTTTTTTTTTCCCAAGGGTGTCCAAATCATCATTTTCCACAAGCACTAAACCCTAATTTCGTCACCCATTGAGCTAGGGTTGGCTATGGAATCAGAGACATCTGAGCATATGAGGCATAAGGGAGGTCATTTCAGTGAGTATGAGGCCATTCCAACTCATACACATCATGTCTCCATCATTTTTCAATAATTCATTCCAAGGGACAAATCATTTGCCACACATAGGGCCGATTTTTCTTCAAACTATGTTTTAGACCAAACAAGGAAGAATTTGGAAAAAGTGAGAGAGGTTTTTGTCCACAATAGGCCAAGGACGAAAAAACTCCTTCAATTTTTACACAAGTGTCATGGTTTTAGAGAAATGTCAAAAAGACAGTTGCTACAAGAGAGTTGCTGCACTTCTGGAGTGGCCTTGGGAAAATCAAGCTTTCTCCTAGCTGGAGTGATCTGGAATTTATCCAAGACAAAGAATGAAAGGTATTACAGACTCATGTGCATGGATGTGCCTATGTTACTTATGCAACGGATCGATAAGATTGCTAGAATACATAGACACTGAGGCAATGAGAGAAAACATAACAGTCAAACATGTAAGCAAAACAAGTTTAATAAGGAGTTCAACGAATGCTCCTAGGCTATGTCTCCCAGTCCAACCTTTCAGTGGTGGCCTCTATATTATGTTTTCAAGCAGATGTTTTACAACAGTGAGATCGATTCAAGACTCACTAAACAGAATGAAGTCAGTAGGAATGGAGTGCACAGACTCTCCTTACTGAAATTCGACCTCGGAGGGTCACAGTAGTATGACAGGCCTATGTTGAGGAGTGTGCTTGAACCTCTCAAGCCTTTAATGGAGTACACAGACTCTCTAACTCTCTCCGGCTCTGTCTGGCTCGATGCTTCCTTCAGGTCAACTCGGCTTCTACTCTCTGTTCTCTACTATTAGCTTCTTGTGTCTCTGTGTGTGCCCCCTTCTGCTTCTGTCAATTCATGGCTTTAAAGCCAGATTGTTCTTTAACTACTCATTTCTACTTCTCGACCTTCTGGTTTCCTTTCCTCTATCCATTCAAATTCCTCTACTTTGTGTCATCATCACTGGGTAATGCCTCGCAGGGAGGTGGCCACCTGTTTTCTAATGAACTGGGTGTCAGATTCCCTAACTCATATTTGAATTGTCGTTAAATCTATTTTCTTCAGGATCGCCTGCGAACACAAATCATTTGCCAGCTCATTATCCACGTCAAAAGTTAAATCCCCTATCATCTTGCTTTTTGACTTGTCAAATCCAGTTAGTCATTGGGGCGCATCTCCTCCATTGATCTGGGTCCCCCAGATCCTACGGTCATCCTTCATGTTGGGCAAACAAGTCACACGGTGTTTACCCATCCGATGCAGGTAGTTTTCTCTCTCTTCCGCTGGACGCATGTCGCTCGATGTGTGGCATCAGGTGGGACTCAGTCAAAACTGCTTACTGACTCGAAGCCTTTTGATATCCTTCCAGTTTTGGGGAATCTCGCGCTATGGAACTGAGACAGTTACTTTTCCAAATTTTATAGCGTTTTCGGGTCCAGGCACTTCGGGGATTTCCTTCACTGAGGGGGACACCCTGCAATACGCTGTATCAAAATCCACCTCTATTTCTCGAATTAGCCTCCGATTTAGGATCCAATTCAGATCACGACCTTCCCACTGAAAAAGCTTTTGGACCACCAAATGTTGGGTTTCTTTCAAGCATCAATCAAGTGAGGCTATTGCTTCCTCTCTTGCTCAATTTCTATCCATTTTGCATTTCTTGGCTTTGAACCTTTGAGTCCGATCCTAAGGTACTCAACATCCCCTCTGCATGTAGTTCTTACCTTCCTATCCAGAAATGTATCTTCCTGCAACTCATTAAGATATTTAGGTAATAGGTCATCAATAGAAGGCAATTGACTCTGCTCTTCAGGATCTTCAATTAGTGAAGGTTCAAATAGTCTCAAGTTGTCTGCATTAAAAATTGAGTAGATGTGCATGTAAGCTAGTAGATCAAGGTGAAAAGAATTTTCACCAATTTTCTCAAGTATCTTGAAAGGTCCATACCTTATTGGCTTTAGTTTTTTACCTTCACCTTGCATCCTGTCTTTGCTGATATACAGCCAGGCTTGGTCACCAACTTGGAAACTATGCTCCATCCGATGCTTGTCATGCCTTGCCTTGTACTTGGCTTGGCTCTTTTCTAGCTGTTCCTGTACTACCTAGTGAATCTCTTAGATTTGTTCAATGAACTTGGTTGCCTTGTCCACAACACTGTGTCCATCAACTGCTATGTCTTTACCAAAGACAAAATCCAAGGGAGACCTTGGTGTGAAACCAAAACAGGTCCCAAAAGGAGATCTCTGTGTAGAAGAGTGTTTAGCTCAGTTGTAAGTATGCTGCACATAACATAAATGTTCATCCCAAAGTTTGGGATGCTTGCTGTAATAGCCTCTGAGCAACTGGATCACTGTCCTGTTGACCACTTCCATTTGGCCATCTTTTTGCGGATGAAAAGATGTGCTTTTCTTCAGTTTGGTGTCCATCAATTCCCACAAACTTGACCAAAATTTCCCCATAAATCGGGTATCTCGATCAAATATTATAGAAGTGGGCAATCCAAAATGAACCCATACATGCTGAAAGAACAACTTTGCAGTTTGTTTAGCTGTAATCTATTTGTTACAAGGTATTAAAATACACAGTTTGCTGAACCTATCCACAACAACATACAAATATTCATGACCTTTCCTAGATTTAGGTAGTCCTCCAACAAAGTCCATGGAAACACTTTCCCAAGGATGAGAAGGAATAGGTAGTGGAGTGTACAAGCCTAGTTTTCTATTGTTGGGCTTGCTTTTAGCACACATGGTACATTGTCTTACATATCTAGAAACTGTCTCATTCATTTTTGGCCAATAACAAAATATTTGCAGCTGTGCAACTATTTTACTTACACCAAAGTGACCTGATATTAGAGAAGTGTGTGCTTCTCGAACTATCTTTACTCTTTCAGTTTATGGAATGCATAACTTCCCACAATGATACAAGAGTTGGTCCTTAACATGATAATCCAATTCTTCTATTCATTTGCCTTGACACAAAGTTGCATATACATATTTAAAATCTATATCTTGAGCATATTGTTCAATGTAGCTCTCATGCAATACTGAATTATGCTTAAGTATAGTAGATGCATTTATAATTGGTTTGGACAACATATCTGCAACTTTATTGTGTATGCCCTTTTTATATCTGATGATTAAATGAAACTGTTGTAGAAAACCCATCCATCTATAGTGTCTTGATTGCTGCAACTTAGTTTGGGAGTGTAGATATTGAAGTGGTTGATGATCAATAAGTATAACTGTCTCTTTGCCCATTAAGTAATGTTTCCACTTTTTCACACTCTGTACTAGTGCATACAATTCTTTATCATATGTGGGATAGTTAACTACTGCAGAATTAAATGTCTTAGAATAATAACATATGGGTTTACCGTGCTGCATCAACATTGCTCCCATGGCATAGTCATTGGCATCTGTTTCAATCTCAAATGGTCTTTGAAGATCGGGCAGTGCTAGTACTGGTGTTGTACTAATCTTTTCTTTCAAGGTGCTGAAGGCTTTTTGTTGTTTGCCTCCCCACTGAAACACCTCGTTCAATCCTGTTAAAGCATGTAAGGGAGCTGCAATTAAGGAAAAGTTAGAAATAAATTTTCTCCAATATTGCGCTGCTCGTAAGAAGCTTCTAATTTCTGTAGCAGATTTGGGTTTAGGCCAGTTTTCAATTCACCACCCCCTACTATATGTCCCAAATAATTCAAAGATGTTTTGCCAAAATCACACTTTGAGAGTTTAACATAAAGTTTTTCTCTTTTCAAAACATCTAGTGTTTGCTTAACATGCTTTAAATGTTCTTCCCGTGTTTTGCAAAATATAAGAATGTCATCCAGATATACAATAACAAAATCATCAAGAAAAGGTCTGAGCACATCATTCATTACTCTCATGAAAGTCACAGGAGCATTAGTTAAGCCAAAAGGCATTACCAACCACTCATACAATCTCTGCTTTGTTTTGAAACCAGTCTTCCACGCATCTTGCTCTGCAACTCTGACCTGATGATAGCCACTATGCAAGTCTAACTTGAAAAAATAAACAATTTCTTTCAACTGATCTAATAGATCCTCTATGCGAGGAAGGGGATAACGGTTTTTGATCGTTATCTTATTCAGTGCTTGGTAATCAATGCACATTCTCCACGAGCCATCTTTCTTTTTCACCAGAACAATTCGAGACCCACATGGCAATGTGCTAGGTCTGATGAACCCTTCTCGAGCAACTCCTATCCCTGCTTCTTGATTTCTGCATTCTTTAAAGCAGATAACCTGTACATTCCAATGTTAGGCAATGGAGCATCTTGCTGCAAATTAATATCATGCACTATTTCCTTTTTGGGTGGCAAACCTTTAGGTTTTTGAAACAATACATCATATTCTGAAACAACTTTTTCTAAATCAACTTGCTGTTTAGCATCACAGCTCTCAAATACATTGGTTTTATCAGGTTTCTTTTCCTTTACAACCATCAGTAAATTTTTTTTGCATGAATTTACAATTCGTTTCATCTGCCCTGAGTCTATGAGAGTATAATTATTCTTGAGCTTATGAGCTCTTACAATATATTCGATTCCATCTTTACCGAGTAGATACTTGTTCTCAGCTCTATAGAAAATAGCTTTTCTATCATACAAGTAAGGACTTCCTAAAACAATTTCACATATATCCAGAGGAACTATATCTAACTCAACCTCATCTACAAATGCTGACCCAAAAGAAAACTTAAGTTTACATTGTCTAGTCACTTGTAGCTTTGCTTTATCACATAGCCAACCTAATGGATATGGTTTCTTGTGAGGTGTGGTTAGTAATCCCAACTTCTTTACAATTGTTTCAGAGATTAAATTTACTTGTGAGCCACTATCAAACAAAGTATCAAACCTTTGATGATTGGAAATAACTCGAATATGAAAAAGCTCATGTCTTTTTCTCTCATTTTCTTAATTATCAGTAGATTGTGCATAATTACTAGTAGATGCTTAAGAATTTTTACCTTATATACCTGTGGGTGCAATTGTTGCTTCATCTCTTGAGTCTGACCCCAAATCCTTTTGAATAGCTGCAACAATCTTCTACTTCTTGCCCTTGAACTTCTTAGGTTTCAGCTCCGAATGCAGAATCCAACAGTGTTCATCGTCATGCCCATCCTTCTTTCAGTGAGTGCATGAAAACTTGCTTTTCTGTACAGTGTTTGTCTTCCTGCCTTTCCATTTTTGTTTTCTTTTCTCCTTATTTTTGCTTGCAGTGGGTTTGGATGATCCCCCAACTTCTGGGTTCCCATTTTTACCTCTAGCTTCGAGATGCGTAGCCTAAATGGATACCTCATCTATGCTAGTGGGATTGAACATGAGGATAGTGTGCCTCATGTAGCTGTGTAGACCACTTATATACTTCAACAGAGTCTCAAGTGAATCTAAAGAAATTCCTAGAATCAAAGCTCTTTTCCTAAATTCTTGGGTGTAACCTTGTACACTTTGCCCTTTTAGTTGTTGAAGAGTTTGCCAACTCATCATGGCTTGCTGCATGCAGGCTAGTGGATAGAATTGCTTTTTAATTGCAGAAACAAATTCACTCAAGACAGAAATAATCTTACCATGTTTTTTCATGTCAGCTTGTGTCCTGCCTTCCCACCGTACCAAGGCAATGCCTCCAAGGCGTAGGCTGGCTAGCTGAATCTTACTCTTGTCTCAGTCAATGCTCTGCACTCTGCAATAAACATCAATTTGTCTGATCCAATTATCCAGCTTCTCTGCATTCAACTCTCCATCATATATTGGTAAATCAAATTTAACATTTAATTTAATCAAAGATGTCTTCTTTTTATTTTCAGGGCTATTAGGAGGTGTGAGAAATTTTTCTTCTTTCCTTTTGCCTTTAGAGTGGCCATGGAGGAGAGATTCTTCTACCCCTTTGTCTTGTTTGGAGCTTGATGAATCTTCATCTCTATGTTTCTTAAAGTCCCTATACATTTCCTCCACCATGGATCTCAGGGTCATAAAACTATCCATGAACTAGGGGTCTCATTCCAAGGGATTTTCTTCTAACATTTTCCTTTTAGAATAGACTCTTCCAATTTCCGGGTTAGTTTCAGCCATTTCTCCTTCTCCTAATTTCAGCTTGATCTAGTTAACATTCAACAACAAAATCCAGCACAAGCTTGTCTAGCCTTAGTAACCTAGGGCTCTGATACCACTTGATCTGGAATTTATCCAGGACAAAGAATTAAAGGTATTAAAGACTCATGTGCATGGATGTGTCTATGTTACTTATGCAATGGATCGATAAGTTTGCTAGAATACATAGACATTGAGGCAATTAGAGAAAACATAATAGTCAAACATGTAAATAAAACAAGTTTAATAAGGAGTTCACCCAATGCAACTGGGCAACGTCTCCTGGTCCAGGCCTTCAGTGGCGACCTCTATATTATGTTTTCAAGCAGAGTTTTTACAATAGTGAGCTCGATTTGAGACTCACTTAAATAGAATGAAGTTAGTAGGAATAGAGTGCACAGACTCTCCTTACTGGAACTCGACTGCTGAGGGTCATAGTAGTATGACAAGCCTATGCCGAGGAGTTTGCTTGAATCTCTCAAGCCTTCAATGGAGTACACAGACTCTCTGACTCTCTCTGGTTCTGTCTGGCTCGATGCTGCCTTCAAGTTAGCTTGACTTCTACTCTATGTTCTCTGGTATTAGCTTCTTGCGTCTTTGTGTGTGCCTCCTCTCTGCTTCTATCAGTTCATGGCTTTAAAGCTAGTCTATTCTTTGTCTGCTCGTTTCCGCTTCTCGGCCTTCTGGTTTCCTTACCCCTGTCTGTTCGAATTCCTCTGCTCTGCATCATCATCAATGGGTAACGCCTCATAGGGAGGTGGCCGCCTGTTTCCCAACGAACTAGGTGTCAGATTCCTTGAATTATTTTTGATTGGCCGTTAATTCCATTTGCCTCAAGATCACCTGAGTATCATGAACTGTTTGCCAACTCATCTTCCACGTCAGACTTCAAATCCCCTGTCATCTTGCTTTTTGACCTGTTAAATCCGGTCAGTGATCGGGACACATCTCTGCTGTTGATCTGGGTCCTCCAGATCCTACGGTCGTCCTTCATATCGGGCGGACAAGTCACATGGTGTTTACCCGTCCGGTGCGGGCGGTTTTCTCTCTCATCCGCCAAACGCGTGTCGCTCGATGTGTGGCATCGGGCGGGACTCAGTCAAAACTGCTTACTACTTCGAGGCCTTCCGATATCCTGCTGGTTTGTGGAATCGCTACGGAACCGAAACAGTTACTTTTCCGTTTTTCATAGCGATTTCGGGTCCAGGCGCTTGGGGGTTTCCTTCATTGAGGGGGATGCCCTGCGATACGCGATTAGCGCAATCGCGTATCAGAAACCACCCTTGTTTCTTGATTTGGCCTCTGGTTTTGCCAGTTTGCGCCAGTGCGTGTTACCATGGGCCAACAGTCTGCATGCTCGACCGAGGGTCCTCATTCCTCTGCTCTGGCCACAATTGCAACTGTTACGAGGATTCCTTTTGATAGCTTTGATCTTTTCTAGGGCTCGTATCTTTTAGCATAATTTGAAACAATCATGAAAACTTAGAGAGGTTTTAGGATCCAATTCGGATCACCCACATCACTTAAGAAGTGGAGGAAGATGAAAACAAGAAATCCAAGCAAGAGGAAGTAAAAGATCTCTACTATGATTGAGATAGTCTTCCTCACCTAGTTCTTGAAGTTTCTAGTTTTAAGGTTTATGTTGTAAAATATGGCTATCATGAGTCATTAAGGAGCATGATAGGATACATCATGGCATCATAGAAGCATTGAAAGCAAGAGCTCGTGACATCATCATAGAGAAGCACAAAAAATAGCTGAAATAGAAGTCTATGCCAGTCACCTATAGAAGGATATAGCTCTTAGTAACCTCATTAGAAGCGTAAGTGGTACTTATGATAAAAAGGAAAGTCATCTAGTATAAAGCTTATTATACATCATTCAAAAGGAGCATTTGCAGGATGAGGATGAACAAGATCATCCATTCAGATCTTCGTTGGAAGGTTCACCTTCTAGAAGAAGCAAGTGTTTCACTGGGAACTCCAACTTGTATGGGATTCATGGGATGATGGTATGATGTCAAAAGAAGTGTAGCGGGTCAAGGGTTTCAAGTTCCTTCAATCAAGGAAGTTGCCGAAGGAAGTCTAGATGACCAAAAGAAAGAGATGAAGCATGTATGCTTGTACTTGATAAAATAGGGTCATGTCATATAGTTGCAAGTAACATGGATAAATGCTCTATCTCGAGAGCATGATCAAAAGAAAGGATCTCCTCTTTTGAAAGGATGCAGGAAGGCATGGGCCACACATTGACTAAATGAAATCAACATAATGTGTCCTCATATGAAATATGAGGTAGTTGGCAAAAATTGGAGGAACTCTGATTGAAAGTTCCTGGAAAAGAAATATGTGAAGAAAGTGTTGAAGGAAATGTAACTAGGTTCGGCCTTCATAAATGTACTTTTGATATTTGTATTTATTCAAGAAAAGTAATATTATTTTTATAATATATGTCAATGAGTTTCTTGCTCATTGAAGTAGGTCTAACACATGTTAAAGTGCTATAGGTGAGTCAAAGAGTCAAAAGAATTATGTTGAAGACCTTAAGTGAATGTTACACCATGTATATTTATGTATGAGAGTCGAAGATTACACCTCCAAGCAAAATCAAGCCGCCTCTTAGTAATGGCACCATTAAATGAAGCAAATTGAAGCAAAGAATACAAGTCGGCCAACAATGTTCTAGTTGGCCTAAAGGAGGGACAATCCTCTATATATAGAGGCTGTCCACTCCTCCAACGTCCCATTCATCTACCTCTGAAATTAGCGAAGTAAAGGAGCTGAGAAAAGGTGAGCAGAGGACGAAGAAGGAGCCTCCAAGTGCAACGAAGAAGATAAAAGGGACAACAAAGGCTTTGGGACTGTTCTAGGGCCAATACCAGTGACACGTGCGAAGGAAAAAGAGGACTGCCTGCGGTTATGACAGCGACAACTTATAGTCAAGCATATCTCATTGTCTGGGCTTGAATCTAGGCCTACAAGGCCTCCTATCCAAGCGAAGAAGGAGGGTCCTCAAGCGAAAGAGAGAGGAACCACATTACATCAAGCAAACCTCCCATACGTGCAAGAATTAGGGTTGCAGAACAGTCCTACCAAATCTGCATCTGCACCTCAAGGAAGAGCTCATTTGGTCAAGGAGGAGGGAGGGATCATCACAAGGGAAGGGAGTCGGGACTCATCACAAGTGTCTCTTCTAGAGCAAGTGCAACAAGATACATCAACAGTTGAATGAAGAACAAAGTGCCGGAAGAAGGAGGACAAAGTGCCGGAAGGAGGAAGACAAATTGCCAGGGAAACCAAGTGCAGAGAGGAGGAAGGACTTGACTTGTGCCTGGAGGATATTCTAGTCAAGGGTCTAGGGTTTGGCATTGATCAATAAGAAGCTTCAATAAGAGAAAACTTACCGAAGGGTTTTCCTCTCAAGAGAAGAGAGGTTTTGGCCCTGGCAGAGAGCCAACATCTTGTGTTCTTGTTCTTATGTTTTGGTAGCAATTTGATGAAGCACACACACATGCATTAATAAGAAGAACAAGAAGGTTAAGCTAACAAGACAAATTGAAAAAGACTTCACATATTGTTATCAAGTCAAGAAGAATCATACTAAACCTAATTGCCCTAGATTCTTCAACAGAAAGAAAGGAAGAGATCATGAACTATGCAACTATGGAAGAAGCAATCAATGTCCAAGGACTGAAATATTTGACTATGATATCTCCATGAAAGATATGAAGGACCTGATGAATTCTGAAGAAGAAAGAGACCCTTGACAATATATATCTTTTGGAGATGTGTCAATATGTATGCAAGATGCTGATGCAAACAAAAAGATGTCATGATGAAAGACCATCGAAAAGGTAACTTTGATTTAATGTTCATTTCTTATTTTTGGATAATATCTGGATGGGCTTACGCAGGTCTGCCAAGGGAAGAAACTGTGGAAGTCTTCTACAACTGAGGACCATGTAGCAAGATGAAAGATCCTTAAGGAAACATGGCATGAAGAAGGCAACATGGCATGAAGGAAGGCCAAATATGGACTAATGAATAACTTTCCAATGAAAGGAATGATGACATGACTGACTTGACTCATGGATGAAATTGATGGATGATCTGTGCCTTACGAAGAAGTCTCGAAAGATATAAACTCTATGACAAAGAAGAAATTCATGACATCAAAGTAATGAGTTCTACAAGAAGCTGGTTATCCCATGATCTCCACCTAAAGAGCTGCTGGAAGCAAGTCCCTGGTCAAGAGGGAGCTTGGTCAAGTCCCTAGTTAAGAGGGAGCTTGGGTATATTCCTTTTATGGAATGGGTTGTTCATCCCTAGTTAAGTGGGAGTGATAGGTATGGATCTCTACTTCATCTGTCATGCATTAGACCAGGACTAACAATTGTAAGTCTTAGTGAAGGCATGAGGAGAGATAGACACATCATTCTTGTCTTCACTTGGTGTTGATTTGGGGTAGCATCAAATGTGCTCTAGCCATGAAAATTGGTGGAGAGGCTAAAGCACATGAGATCTCCAAGACCCAGGAATGGTTTGGGCAGATTTTAACCGGTTTGGGAGTATTAAAATAATTAATATTTTAATGGAGTTCCTAAGACTAAACTTAGAAAAAATAAAATATTAATGGGTATTAATATAAAATTGGGTTAGAAGGTTCCAAAAGTCATCAATCAAGCCAAATCTAATCTTAGTCGTTGATTAGAGATTTAATCTCGGCCGTTGAAGGACCAACAGGAAAAGTATAAGAAGAGGCTTGAGGGTCAGTTGGAAAACACATTGAGGGAGACCAGTCAGTGCAATTTTTGGAGCGGGGTTAGCTGAGAAATTCGAACTAGTGGTTTGGGGAGCAGAAGGAGGCAGTAGCTACAGAACAGAGAGTCGGGATCAACACCAGAAGACCAACACAAAGGTTGGAGAGGCAGATGTAAAGGCAACATACTGCACAGTCACTGGAAGGTCTGCGTGGGTGACGCAGAGAGGCCTAGTGCTGACGCAAAGAGGTAGGAGCTGACGTAGTAGGTCTAGGAGATGTGTAGAGGCCAGTAAGCCTGATGGTGAGGTTGGGAGAAGTGCTGGAGAATTTGTTCTCAGTTGGATAAGCCAGTTTGGCACCCAGTTGTACTGAAGAATTGTTGAATAATAAAATCTTCCTTTGTTGCACCGGTTTTCCCGCATTGGGTTTTTCCTGGGATATTTGTCCAAAATATCTGTGTTGATGTGTTGATTCTTGTGTATGTGTTTTGTTTCTGTATTATGGTGTGATATCTGCAGCAGAATTTATTTTAATGTTTACTGAAAGGTTTTTAGTAAATAACTTATTGGCAAATAAGTAGGTAAAATAAATCAGTTGTTGCAGTAATAGAATTTTCACATGGTATTAGAGGAAGTAATCATAGACAGGAAAGGAAAATCAATTATGGGTCGAGACCATGATGCAGAGGCATCTACGTCAGGAGACTCGCACAGATTTTCAGAAAATTGCACAAGGGACAGTAACTTCGATTTCTCTATGTTGGCTTCCAGGCTGGAAGAACAAGTGGCTTGTGTGACTAGCTCTGCATCATCAGAAGTATGGTATATAGACAGTGGAGCCTCTTGGCATATGACGAGAATGTTTCTCAAATTATTAGGAGGAGAGGATGAACTTTCAGATCACCATGGGGAACAAGGCGAAGTGTACTCTAGTAGGGAGGGGTACCATAGTTTTTCAAACAGAAACGGGAGAGCGGTTCCGTGCTACCAATTTGCTGGTTGTCCCAGGATTGGGGATGAATTTACTTTCTGTGTCGCAACTTCAAGGCAAAGGCTATGACGTTTTCTTCATCAAGGAGAAAGTATACGTCAAACACGCAAGTTGGAAAAAGAAAGTGCAGATCGGGATCAAAAGTAACAGGCTATACAAACTACAACTAGAGTCACCGATGGCACTAATAGGCAGTCATGGAGACAAGGATTTGAATGAACTGTGGCACAGAAGAATGAGACATTTGTACCATGGGGCTCTGGGAATTCTCAGAAACATTGTAACAAGAGTTCTGGATCTTAGTACGAAATGAGATGATGTATGTAGAGGATGTGCTCTGGGAAAGTATGCTAAAGCATCATTTCCTAGAAGTAAGAACAGGGCTAAGAGTGTACTAGGATTGATACACTCAAATATTTGCAGACCTATGTCCACTAAAGCTCTTAGTGGTGCCGATTACTTCCTTACCTTCATTGATGACCACTCAAGGAAAACTTGGATTTATTTTATGAAATCCAAGGAAGAGGTTTTCTTTCGATTCAAAGAGTTCAAGGCTCTGGTGGAGAATCTGACTGGGAAGAAAATAAGAGTTTTGCACTCAGATAATGGTGGAGAGTATGTCGATAAGGA
Organism: Pinus taeda; assembly: GCA_000404065.3. NCBI lineage: Eukaryota > Viridiplantae > Streptophyta > Pinopsida > Pinales > Pinaceae > Pinus > Pinus taeda. Next base: position 158,123 of record APFE031682872.1, read on the forward strand.
CTTCACTGATTTTTGCGTTAACGAGGGCATCAGAAGAGAGTGGACAACTCCTTACAATTCAGAGCAGAATGGAGTAGCAGAAAGGAAGAACAGGACTATTGTAGAAGCAACTAGGGCCATGATGTATCATGTCTGATCAAGATATGCCAAAATTCTTGTGGGCAGAAGCATGCAACACAACAGTGTATGTTCAGAACAGAACTCCTCATCGAGCATTGGGCAAGATTACTCCAGAGAAAGTTGTCACAAGGAATACACCTGAAGTCAGTCATTTTAGGAAATTTGGGAGCTTAGCAAATTACCGTGTACCTGAGGAAAAGTGGAAGAAGCTGGATCAAACTACAGAGAAAGGATATCTAGTGGGATATAGTGAGAACGCTAAGGCATACAGAATCTATCTTCCAGGGAGCAAGAAGGTAGTAGTTCGACGAGATGTGAAGTTCATGGAGGATAGGGCTTTCGGAAAATCTCGAGAAATGCCTTCCGAGGAGAAGTCAATAGAGGAGCCGTTGGTCAAACCTCTTCAACCAACGGAAGTAAAGAATTCTTGCTCGGATCAGGAAGAATCACAGGATGAGGAGGAGCTAACAGAAGCACTTGCTGGCAGATGAAGAATGAGCAGGGAACTTTGTCAGATTCTGTGAGATGCAGAGAACTTCATCGGTTCTCCAAGATGTACAGGTTGGAGTCCCAGCGACTTAATGACATGGTCTACGTCTACTACAATCTTCGATTGTGGGCGAGGCAACTTGAGAGGATACATGATATGGAGGCCATCTCATTGGATGGGATTGACACCACTGTTGCATGGAGGGTTGAGGCCGAGAGGCCTCTCATGGAGTCTGCTCATGATTGGTTAGAGCAGGAGGTAGTGGAAGGTGTAGAGGGGCAGGAGGAGGAGGAAGAGAAACAAGAGGAGGAGGTGACACCACCTACCCAGGCTACCCCTGCCACTAGTAGAGGACGTGGTCTATCTCATGTAGCTCCTAGTTCTTCAGCTTCTAGAGCACAATGGAGTCCACTGCCAACTCCACTGGCACCTACATCTAGAGGGAAAGGGAAAGCTATTACATTTTCTCGCAAGAGGGGCAAAGAAAATCAATAGTATTAGTTATTTGATTCATTTCATTGTATATGACATTATGACTCATGATATGAGATACATTATTATATTTTTTGTTGATATTTTGTAGCTGAGTTGGGACTCAGGAACCAGGACTTACTATTCAGGACATGATTCACTATTATGTGTGATGTAGCACTAGAAATGATATTACACATCTTATATATTAGTTCTTTTATCATATTTATGTGTCAATGTATTTATTTTATGTTGTAGATGCTTTAGATATTAAAAAAATTGAAAAAAATGAATATTTTTGTATTTTATGATTTTTTCTTGATTTTTATCGATTTTTTTCCCAATTTTTACGTTTTTTCCGATTTTTTCCCTCGTTGATTTAATCCCAATCGCGATTTTCGCAACACTGGATTGGAAAGCACTGGTTTAGTTGTCATTGTCATGAGCATTGTATTGCCTTGTAGATGTTGTTGTTTGCAAAGTTTGCAGATAAAGTATGATTGTGTATGGCTGAGTCAGTGTTGCTGCAAGTATTTATATGTGACTGATTTTATCAGCGATGGCCGAGTTTGTACGCTGATATGTGGCTGCGTGAGAATTGTGGAGCCAGGGTTTAATGCACTGTTGAGCAGTGAGAGTATCTTGAATTGTGGTTGATCCAAATGTTGCTAGGGTTTGGACATAGTTTGTTCTGCAAGATGTTATTGGTACAATGATTTCATCTTAGAGACTTGTGAATCTATCTCTATGTTGCTAGGGTTTGGCATTGGATATACATTTTGAGCAGTAGTAGATTTGTTTGTTGAGTAGAGAGCATTGAATGCTATTGGATTGTTCAATTGGGGTTTGATTCTTTTGGTGTGCAAAGAGAGTGGGCATTGCTGCTGAAAACCTTGTGCTAGTATTGCAGATTGACAAAGTTAGCAAATTGATTTGATGTTGTCTATGTTGATATAGTAGAGGTGGACCCAGTCTGAACATATATGAAACATGGTCCACTGTGTTGAATTGAAGGTCAAAGCCTTTAGGGCAAGGTGTGGCTTGCTAAGCAAGGTGGTAAGGTGGTGCAAGGTTGATAAGATATTGATCCAGGATATTAATGATAGCTCAAATTTCAAATGTTTGAAAGAGTGTCGAACTTGAACGACTGGATAGATCTCGTCTTCCTGATTCCGGCGCTGTGAACGGTTTGAAAAACTGACACCATATGAAGAAGTTATTGCAATTTGAAAAAGTCTAGTAAACTGCGATTTCCAAGAATAAATTGATTTTTGGAAAAAATTAAAAAAAGAATATGCCCTAGAATATTCCTCGAAATATTCCTTTTGGCTGACCAATCAGGAGCTGACATGTGGCAAGCCCGGAGGTCGCTATGTGGCCTTGGAATGGCATGGTAAAATTCTGTTGGGTCTGATGGAATCGAACCTGTGACTTCCGACAAGCTAAACAAGTGTGCTACCAACTCTGCTCTACATTGGTTCTTTACAACTAAGGGTTAAATGTTTTATTTATGTTGTAACGGGTGGAGGTTTGGGTGTTAAGACTGCCAACGGTCTTACTCGCCAATGGTCCCCATAACTTTGTTCACATGCCGCTGTTTGCCAACGTTAACCTCCAGGTTATGTAACTGCCAAGGTTAACTCCATTGCCATGTGACCACTACAAAATTAATAATAAATGTTGCGGGTAGTGGGAGCGCTTAGCGCTTAACTAATTACAGATTAAGCTTAACTAATCCCGGATTTGTTTAAAACACAAGATTAGCGCTAAAGTGGTTATGCCTAATTAAATAGTGCTTATCGCTAATTAATACAGGATTAGCAGTTGGCGCTAAATTTGGTAGATTCCGCTATTTTCGGGCCTGCTGCCAGATTTGGCGGCCCTAATTGGAGTTCTTCTAGATTTAGTGGAGGATCTCTAGGGAAAATTGTGTAAAAGCACTCCAGGAACAGTTTTCAACCTAGGAGAGTGAAACAAGAGGATGGCTAGGTTAATTGAGGCCTTTTGAAGCTAATGAAATAGTCCAGAGAAGCTGAAGAAGCCATCTTCAAGGAGATTTTCATCCAGGGAGATTTTGGAGCTCAGGGCCACCAGGGGTTGGAGGCAGTTGCAGGAGCTACCAGTATCCGTTCTCAGGGAACCAACAGTCATTCCTGACTGTAATGAGCCTTCTGAATCCATTGCAAGGGTTTATAGAAGCATCTAAAGACTTCTAAAGGCCGAGATGCTACAGGAAAGTTTGAGGCAACCTAGTGCCAACCGTGGAGGAAGGCTTGGATTAGGGATGTAGTGCTAATTTTGAGCAAATGAACAGTGTATTGTTGATGTCTAATATGTGCTGTATATAGTAGAAGAGGTTTCAGAGACAGTTGAAGAATTCTGAAGGAGTTTGTGCCATCAAGAAGCTTAGGGAAGCTCAGTGCACTAATTGAAGGAATCAAGTCTAAGGGATCTTAGATCTGTTTGCAGAATGATGACAGCCATGACAGGGGTATAGATGGTTTTCTAAGCCCATTGGTTCAGTCAATAACCATTGGAGTTGAGTGTGGAACTTGTAAAAGAATTGAAGCCATAATACCAAAGAGCCAAGTCAAATTAACAGAAGCTCAAGGAGACGTAGCCCACGATATTTGGGTGAATTCCTAGATTAAATTTGTTGTTATGTGTTGATGTTTATTTGTTGCATTATATGGCTGTTATGTGTGTTTAGTATCAGCAGAAACAAATTAACTTATAGCACTTAAACAGTTAAAAACAAACAAAGACATACACTTGTTTCAAGTACTTAATTATGCAAATGTCAACATAAGCTAGATCATATATTTGTAAGCTTTGGAGTGAGAGGTTCTTGTAAGCATAACAAGTTGTTAAACCCTCATTTCAGATCAGGTGGTATTAGAGCAGAATGCGTAATTGACAGAGCAAAAGATTGCTTGTTTGACTTGATAGGTGTTTAAACAGTACAAAGGATTCTACTGTTTCACTTTTTGTAAACTGACTATTGTTTGAGTTTGCAAAGGTGAAGGGAAAGTTACTGGAAAGCTAAGTCCAAGAGAGGACAAGAAGGAAGAAGGGCTGAAGGCATTTTCCTTAACTCAAGGACCTCAAGACAATCCTTAAAGCACAAGAGGGTTTGTTTGCAGAAGGCTGCTTGAATAAGAATTTGATTCTATTGCCATTTAGTTCAAAAATTTGTCATTAGTTCTTTGAAAGCTTTGAGAATTTTGTTGTACTTTTGTTCATTTTGATGATGAAAACTTCTACAATTGAGTTTTCCAAATCCTCCTCTTTCACAAGATTCTTTGATGAAGACTTGTTCATCATGATGGATATGGTGAGAGAAATGAGTACCGAACTTCGAGAGTAGTTGAATTCCATGAAGGAAGAGAAGCAGTTGCTTTCTGACAAATTGCAGGAAATGGAGAGACAACTTCATATTGCAAATATGGATCTGGAAAAGATGCATGACTTGGAGACACAACTCCTTGCTACCAAAGAAGCCTTAGTCAAGTATCCACTTGAAGAAGAGTTAAACAATTCTAGTTTGTCTTCAATTTCTTCTAAGAATGTTTAGGTTGGTTCTTTTGAAAAACATACAAGAGGCATATGGTCCAAGTTAATGTCAAAAATGGGCTATGAAGGAAAAGGATTGGGCAAACATGCACAGGGTATTGTTGAGCCTATAATGGTTGAGGAAAGGCCTAAGTATTTGGGTCTTGGCTATGGACAATCTTATGGAGAAAGTTCCAAAACAATCATGAAGGTAATTGAAACAGTTCATAGAAGGAGTTTCATTTCAGGTTCCCTACCTCATGTTTGTAAAGATTGTATTCTTGGGGAATGCAATTGTTTGAAACATCATTTGCAGGAAGAAGGTGTTCATAAGCATGCACTGGAACCAGAGAGTTGTGAAAGCTCTAAAAGCATTGAAGAGATTGATGGTGTTCCAAAGGGAGCTACTTCTTCATTTGATTGACCTCCTCATGAAGGTGAAAGAGAAAGGTATAAATCTGATTTCAATCACACTTCTTTTGATTATGTTAAGCATGGTAAGTTGCCACATAAGCATTGGAAAAGAATTGCATGCTTCTTTTGTGGTTTGGTTAACCATAGTGTCTCTAGATGTTGGAAGAGAATGGCCACAGACAGGAAACTTTTGAAGGAAAGAAGGCAAGAAGCCGAAGGTCCATTAGACAAGTCAAATTATGCTATCAAGAAGATGAATATGTGTTGTAATTATTGCCATAAGCAAGGACATATCGTTGAAAGGTGTTGGACTCTGAATCCAACAATGCTTCCACGAAATTTGAAGAAAGTGGAGAAAGAGTATGGTAAGAATGGAAGGGAAGTTTCCATAATTGATGTGTGTCAGGATGATCCACATATCGATGTCAATGTGCAGTTAAAGGAAGTACCTTTGGTGTGGATTGGTAAGAAATGGCTAGAGTTCTTATCCAATTAAAGTTAAATGTCTTTTGATGTGAAAAGAAATGTATTACATCTATTTGCATTTCTTTGCTAATGCAATGCAAGTTGCAGGATGGAAAAGTTGAGTATGTAGACTCACTTTATTGTAGCAAAATTATTTTCATTTCAGCTTTGAAAGTACATGTACATGTGATCGAGGATCTTGTACTTATGATTGTACTTAAGAGAAAGTGGAAGAATCAAATAAATGCATAAGAGTAGAATGTATGAACACATGGATGTTAATGATTTCCTTGTATTTGAACATGTATGTAATTGACTTGATGGAAAGCTATCGACCATCATATTGTTTTGTTTAAACATGCATGTAATGTCATGTCGACTTGGAAGAGTTGATTTGGTCTCCAAGATTGTAAAAGGGAGATATTGATGAAGTGTTTTATCTTTGTAAAAGAATCATTAAAATTGTTTTTGTACATGCTTGACTTGAAGGGTCAACTGTTGAAAGGGCATGTTTTTTTTGTTGGCTTGGGATTTCGTCGATCATTTTACATAAGATGTAAAGACATGATGATGATTCGCATGATGTGAAATTTGTTTCTTTTGATGGAGCAACAATTTATGTCGTCAAGTTGTTTTCTTGTATTTTGACATCGTCCGCTGAAGGAGATTTGCAGTAGTAAAGGTTGCCATGGAAGTGGCCTAGTAGCGATGTTTAGCTACCTTCTGTAAATTCTGAATGATTTCAAGGAAGACAATTCTTAACAGGAGGACAAGCGCATCCAGGAAGGGAAGTGTTGACTATCTTCGAGATTTGGTTCAAAGGCACCAGGCATGCAGGCAAGTGTATGGAGGCGGAAAGAAGAGGGTACTGTACTTTCATCTACTGTTCAGATCAGTATATCAATCTTTTGGGGTCCAAAAGATTCCCAATGGGGAGGAGTGATCAGATATTGATCCAGGACTTTAATGATAGCTCAAATTTCAAAGTGTTCGAAAGAGTGTCGAACCTGAACGACTAGATAGATCTCGTCTTCCTGATTTTGACGTCGCGAACAGTTCAAAAAATTGACACTGTATGAAGAAGGTATCGCAATTTGAAAAAGTCCAGTAAACTGCAATTTCCAAGAATAAATTGATTTTTGGAAAATATTAAAAAAGAATATTCCTTGGAATATTCCCAAAAATATTCGTTTTGGCTGACCAATCAGGAGCTGACACGTGGTAAGCCCGGTGGCTGCCACGTGGCCCTGGAATGGCATGGTAAAATTTTGTTGGATCCGACGGAGTCAAACCCATGACCTCCGACAAGCTAAACAAGCGCGCTACCAACTCCACTCTACATTGGTTCTTAATAGCGAAGGGTTAAATGCTAAGTCACCTGACATGGGGATTTGTGATTTGTAGGATTCGGGATTTGTAGGATTCGGGATTTGTAGTATCGGATTCGGACATGTTGACCCCCCAGAACAGAACACGTAGGATTTGTTATATATTATTTTATATATATGTATATATATATATTAAAAATTAGATATTTCTTACACAAATTTTAATTAATGATACAATTTATTGATTTCAAACATAGATCTTCATCTATAGCATGCATAGTACATACAAAATTCAAATTCAATATAATAGTAATAATATTATATTAATATCCACCTCTATCAACTACATTTATTAATTTATTAATTTATTAACCAAATTTATCAATTAATTTATTAATTTGATTGTGTTAATTTTAAATTGTAATTGTGCTAGTTTTATAGTTTAATATGATTTTTTAAAAACTATAATATAAGAGTTGCAATAAATATTTCTAATCTGTGTGAACCATTGGTGCCAACATGGTATGTGATTGCTGCTGCTTGCATACTTATGGCTGCGTTTCAACCACATTTGCATGGAGGCCGACTTTTGACTGAATTGATACATTGTTTGCAAGTAAGCACAGAGATCTCACTTTTCGTGGCAAAATCTAAATCCTGGGAAGCCATGTAAATCGCATTTTGTTCCCGCAACAATCGTGGAAAAATCTAAATTTCATCCTAGAATTTAACGAGGAGATAAATACCTAATTATTTCTCTTTCACCTGCAACACACGACCTCTCCTTGCAAACAACTCAAACAATGCAAGCCAAATGATAAACAGTGTGACTGAAATGAGGAAATGTGGCCTTTTTTAACCCGCGGGAGTCCCTTTTCAGCGAAATGAATCCTGGAAATCGGGACACGCAGGCAAAAATCAGGACACGCTGGCAAAATTCGGGATTTGTTTGGGATTTGAAGAATCTTGATAGGATTCGTTTTTTGGCCGAATCGTACGCGACACGCCAGATCCAGTTTGCTAGGCCATTTGGATGAATCGAGTTACTTAGGTTAAATGTTTTATTTATGTTGTAACGGGCGGAGGTTTGGGGGTTAGGACCGCCAGTGGTCTTACCTGCTAGCGGTCCCCATAACTTTGTTCACATGCCGCCATTTGCCAACGCTAACCTCCAAGTTATGTAACCGCCAAGGTTATCTCCATTGCCATGTGACCACTACAAAATTAACAGTAAATGTTGCGGGTAGTGGGAGCGCTTAGCGCTTAATTAATTACAGATTAAGCTTAACTAATCCTGGATTTGTTTAAAACACAAGATTAGCGCTAAATTGGTTTATGCCTAATTAAATAGTGCTTATTGCTAATTAATACAGGATTAGCAGTTGGCGCTAAAGTTGGCAGATTTCGCTATTTTTGGGCCTGCTACCAGATTTGGCGGCGCTAATTGGAGTTCTTCCAGATTCAGTGGAGGATATTTAGGGAAAATTGTCTAAAAGCACTCCAGGAGCAATTTTTGACCTAAGAGAGTGAAACAGGAGGCTGGCTAGGTTAATTGAGGCCTTCTGAAGCCAACGAAACAGTTCAGAGAAGCTGAAGAAGCCATCTTCAAGGAGATTTTCATCCAGGGAGATTTTGGAGCTCAGGGCCACCAGGGGTTGGAGGCAGTTGCAGGAGCTACCAGTATCCGTTCTCAGTGAACCAACAGTCATTCCTAATTGTAATGAGCCTTCTGAATCCATTGCAAGGGTTTATAGAAGCATTTGAAGACTTCTAAAGGCCGATATGCTATAGGGAAGTTTGAGGCAACCTAGTGCCAACCGTGGAGGAAGGCTTAGATTGGGTATGCAGTGCTCATTTTGAGCAAATGAATAGTCTATTGTTGATGTCTGATATGTGCTGGAGACAATAGAAGAGGTTTCAAGAGAGTTGAAGAATTCTGAAGGAGTTTGTGCCATCAAGAAGCTCATGGAAGCTCAGTGCACTGATTGAAGGAATCAAGTCTAAGGGATCTTAGATCTATTTGCAGAATGATGACAACCATGACAGGGGTATAGATGGTTTTCTAAGCCCATTGGTTCAGTCAATAACCATTGGAGTTGAGTGTGGAACTTGTAAAAGAATTGAAGCCATAATCCCAAAGAGCCAAGTCAAATTGACAGAAGCTCAAGGAGACGTAGCCCACGATATTCGGGTGAACTCCTAGATTAAATTTGCTGTTATGTGTTGATGTTTATTTGCTGCATTATATATATGTTATGTGTGTTTAATATCAGCAGAAACAAATCAACTTAAAGCACGTAAATAGTTAAAAACAAACAAAGACATACACCTGTTTCAAGTACTTAATTCTGCAAATGTCAACATAAACTATATCGTATATTTGTAAGCTTTGGAGTGAGAGGTTCTTGTAAGCATAACAAGTTGTTAACCCTCATTTCAGATTGAAGGTGGAGATTAACGTCTCCTTCTTTTGGAGCCTAAGAACACTTTAGGGTGCTGAGCCAGTTTTAGTGCAAGTTGGATCTTGCAGGGTGTTGTAAGTTGGAACATCCTTTCAGTTGGAGCTCATAAAACCAAGGTGTTGGAGTATCCTTTCAGTTGGAGTTGATAAATCAGGGGGTTGGAGCCTCCTTCCAGTTGTTGTGGGAGAATTTTGGAAGTTGGAGCTTCCTGTTGATGTAATCTTTAAGACATAATTAAAAAGCATTCGGTGGTTTTTCTCCTGGAAGAATTTCCACCTAAAAATCTCTTTGTGTACTGTCTATGTTGTTATGCATTGTTGAATGGTGTTGCTAATTCTTAATGTTTACATTATATTATTAAATTGTTAAAAAGTGCCTAATACTGATTCACCCCCTTTCTCAATATTAGTGAATATTCCAATAAGTATCTGAAGCAGCAGCCTACCTTAAGGAATTTTCTGTGACAGCGTCCGCTCATGAGACAAAATTCTGTGACAATGTGGACTTCTGAGACATTGTTTTGGGCAGAGAGGGTTTTTGAGGCCACTCAAAGCTTGGAAGTGTCTTGTTCTGAGGTAGTGAGGGTTTGAGTAAACTCTATTGTGGCTATGGGCTACTCTTGAAGTAATCTTTATTACAGCAGCTCATCTTTAAGGTAGTGAAATCATTTCTGAGGCTTAATCGGTGGCAACGGGGTCCCTCAGAGGCTCTGTTGATGAGAGCGGATCCTTTCGGAGGTGTCAATTGTGACAATGGATCTTTCTGAGGTGTCAATTGTGACAATGGATTTATCATTTTTCTGAGGTGTCAATTGTGACAATGGATTTATCATTTTTCTGAGGTGTCAGTTGTGACAGCGGATCTCTCTGAGGTAACAATTGTGGCAGCGAAACCCTGCTGAAGTTTGGTCTGGGTAGCGGGTTGTTGGAAGTACTGAGAGGGGGGGCGGTGATTCAGTATTTCTTACTATTTTTTTAATTTTCTAGTGATTGCCAAAAACCTTATATAGATATGTATATGTATACACAGAACACAAAAATCAACAACTGTAATTAATGCTTTTATTAAAACTCAAGACAGTGCAAACAATATACATATTTATCCGACTGTGAATAGTTGCCAAGCTCCAACTTGGACTTCAGTGAGGCTCCAACCTCCAGAGCACCAACTCTGTTTAGCATTGGTTCTGTACTTAGGAGCTCCTACCCTTAATGACTTTAGTCCTGTTCAGTTCTGAGGCTCCAACCTCTTGGGCTCCAACCTCTTGGGCTCCAACCCAACTTTGGTATACACTGGTATGCTGCTGCACTCTATTCAGCTGAGGTTCTCTCACTCCTACTCTCCTGCCTCTGTTGCTACTGCTGCCTCAAACTGCTCCCCCTGTCCTACTGCATCTTTATGAATGAACTTTAGTGATGATAAAGAAATAACCCCCATCTTTTGACGCAGATGTTCGAATGCTTCTCGAGGAAGAGGTTTTGTGAAAATATCAGCTATCTGCTCCTTTGTACTGATATATTCCAGGACGATGTCAAGGAGGAAATGATACTTGATTGGTATGTGTTTGGTTCTTGAGTGCATCACTGGATTTTTGCTGAGACTGATAGCACTTGTGTTGTCACAATAAACAGTAATTGGTGGATCTGTACATATGTCTAGATCTTTTAGAGGTTCCTTCATCCACAATATCTGAGAAAAACAGTCTGCTGTAGCAATACACTCGGCTTCTACTGTGGATAATGATATGGATGACTGTTTTTTGCTGAGCCAAGATACCAAACAGTCTCCTAGGAAGAATGCATTTCCACTAGTATTTTTCCGGTCATCTATACTTCTAGCCCAATCAGCATCGATGTATGCAGTTACAGTCAGTGTTGAGTTCTTTGGGTACCAAAGACCGAAATTAGAAGTTCCCTTCAGATATCTGAGGATTCTTTTTACAGCTAATAAATGGGATTGTTTGGGAGCAGATTGAAATCTTCCCACCATTCCTACTGCTTGCATTATGTTTGGTCGTGTAGCTGTTAAGTATAGAAGGGCTCCAATCATTGACCTGTAATGAGTTGCATCTACTAGAGGGGAGTCATCATCTTTGCTCAGTTTTCCAGTTTGTGGTCATAGGTGTGCTCATGGGTGCACAGTCCTCCATTCCATATTTTTTGAGCATGTCTTTTAGATATTTGATTTGAGATATATACAATCCTGCTCTGGTTTGAGATATTTAAGTCCAAGGAAGTGGGACAGCTCTCCTATCATTGACATCTCAAACTCTTTTGACATGTTTTGAGAAAATTCATGGCTCATTTCATCATTATTACTAGCGAAAATCAGATCATCGACATAAACAAGAGCAGCTAGTAACTTACCTTAATCTGTCTTTATGTATAGATTACTTCCAGCTACTCCCTTTTTGAAGCCTTGTTGTTGTAGGTAGTGATCCAATCTTGCATACCAAGCTCTAGGAGCTTGTTTCAATCCATATAAAGCCTTTTTCAACTTACAGACTAGGTCCTTTCCTGCTGTTAGATCAAAAACTTCTGGCGGCTCCATATAGACTTCCTCTTTGAGTTCCCCATTTAGAATAGCTTTTGCAAACAAGCCTTGCCTTGTTCCTGATAACCTGTCCTTCCTCATTCATTTTATTTTTGAACACCCATTTGCTTCCTATTATGTTTTTGTCCTTTGGACGAGGTACCAGCTCGCATGTCTTGTTCTTCTCAATTTGGGACATTTCTTCTTCCATGGCTTTTACCCAATGAGGGTCCTTACTAGCTTCTGCAAATGTTTCTAGTTCTATCATAGATAGGAGGGCAATGCCTTTTCTCTTGGGTGTGATTGTTATCCTTCTTCGAGTCTGCACACCTTCATATTTATCTCCAATGATCTGTTCTTCTGGATGATATCTTTCGACATACTTCATCTTTGAAGGGGTATGAGATGGTTCTCTTTTTCCTTCTTCTTCTTCCTCATCTATCTCTTCTTCTTTAGGTTCTTCTTCTTCAATGAGAAAGTCATCTTCATGTTCTTCAATTTCCTTTACAAGAAGTTCATCAACCTTTACATCAATGCTTTCCACTATTTTCTTCAGTCGATAATTGTAGCACTTGTAAGCCTTGCTCCGTGTAGAGTATCCAAGAAATATCCCTTCATCAACCCGAGAATCAAACTTTCTAGGTGAGCCATCATTTATTTTTATGAAGCACTTGTTGCCAAAGATCTTGAAGTACTTCATCGAAGCAGGTCTTCCTTTCCATAGCTCATAAGGAGTTTTATCACAATTTGGTTTTAATTGAGTTCGATTCAGTGTATAGATAGTTGTCCCTACTGCTTCTCTCCAGAATGTAGGCTGTAAGTCTGCTGCTAATAGCATAGTTCTTGCCATTTCTTGGACTGTTCTGTTTCGTCTTTCAACTACCCCATTTTGCTGAGGTGTTCTGGCAGCCGAGAATTCCCTTTTAATTCCATGAATATTACAGAACTCACTAAACTCGTTTGATGTGAATTCTCCTCCTCTGTCTGTTCTGAGGCACTTAATTTTTGAATCTTTTTCATTTTCTACAAGGGCTTTTAGATTCTTAAAACACTCAAAAGTTTCAGATTTATACTTTATGAAATATATCCACATCATTCTAGTATAATCATCAACAAATAACACAAAGTACCTTTCTCCTTAGAGTGCTTGATTTCTAGGTGGCCCACACACATCAGCATGGATGATCTCCAAGGGCTTCGATGTAGAGAGCTCCTTTGTCTTCTCGCTGATTCTGGTCTGCTTTCCATGTTGACATGGACCACACACTGCTTGGTTTGGTTTGAACAGCCTTGGGATGTCTCGTACAACTTTGATTTTGCTGATATTGATCAGAGTTTCGAAGCTTGTATGTCCAAGTCCTTGTGCCACAGCCAACTCTCATCTGTCTGACTCAAGTAGCATTTATTTTCTTGAATCTTGTTCAGAATGTAAATGTTGTCTGATGTTCTCACCCCTTTTGCCACAAGTTTCCCTGAGGCAGAGTTCCTTATTTCACAGTCTTTGGTGCTGAAGGCAACCTTATGTCCTTGATCACAGATTTGGCTGACACTCAGGAGATTGTGTTTGAGTCCGTCAACTAGCAGAGCATCTTGAGCTTTTCCTTTTCCATTGATCAGAGTAACTGTTCCTTTTCCTATAATTCTGCCAGATCCACTTCCAAAGGACACATTCCCTTCCTTTTTGCTCAGTGAGACAAACTTCCTTCTGTCTCCTGTCATGTGTCTGGAGCACCCAATATCTATAAACCACTGGTTTCCATTATTTTGAGCATAGAGAGCTAGGCCGCATTTGTCCATGCTGGAGTTCTTGCTACTCGTCTTTCTTCCTTTGAGAGGGCAGTCTTGTTCATAGTGTCCATTATTGTAGCAGAAAGAGAAAATCAGATCAAATTTGGTTAAGGGATCAAATGGATTGAAGGTTTTGATTTGTCCTTGCCTTTTGGGGGCATATGAGTTGACTGTTCAGTCCTTTAGTTTTGTCCTTTCACTTCTGCGAGCCATACAATGTCTGGCTTGATGACCGAAGTTTTTACAGTGAAAGCAGTGTCCATGAAAGATGGTTTTGTACTTGTTGAAGCAACCACTATTTGAGTCGATTTCCTTCCTGGGAATTACTCCTCCCTCGTTCTTTGGATTTGCGATGGGCCCTTGGTGGAGTACAGGTTTGTATTTGTTGTAGTGTCCATGATTCGACTCCACATTCTTCTTTGGAGTAATTCTCTCTTCATTCTTGGGATCTGGGAAGCACTTTTGATAACATACTTTTTCATCTTTTGGATTGCTGGAAAGTGCATCGGCATAGCTTTTCGTACTATTCTTAGTGCTTGAGGATTCTCCTTTGAAACCTATTCTAGACTTGTCATGTTGAGGTTTTTGATTTTTCAGAATAGTCTCAAGTATTTGAGAGCTTTTACAACCCTTTTTAATTTGCTCCAATTCCTTTCTTAGAGACACTATTTCGGCCTCACATTCTTCACAGGTCTCTTCTTTTTCTTTAAGCTTTGCTTCCAAGAGATCTTCTCTCCTTCTTATTTCCTCGTTCTCCACTTTGAGAGAAATAATCTTGTTCTGTAGTTTCTCATTTTCTTCAATGGCGCTTATTAACAATTCATCGACATTTCCTTCCAACCTTGAGTCATCATCATCTGCGAGTGCCATGAATAATGCTTCTTGGCTTTCATCATGATCACTTTCCTCATCTGATTTCTTTTTGATAACCATAAACTCATCCTCATTAGACTCATCTTGCTTGGAGAAGAAGTTTTTCAGTTTCTTATTGAACCCTTTCTTTTTGTGTGCCATGCTTTTAGAATTTCCTTCATCATCACTATCATGTTTATGAGGACATTTTGTTGCATAATGACCTATTTTACCACATTTAAAATAGATAAGGGGATACTTGCTTTTAAGCTTAGATCCTCTCTTCAGCTTTCATACAAATTGAGCCAATTCGGATTCCACATCTGACTCATCACTACAGTCATTCCTTTCTTTCCCCTTCTTTGACTTGGAGGCCTTGAATGCTGCATCTTTGGAGCTTGGGCCACCTTTCCTCATTTCAAAGGCAGTGAGAATTCCATGAAGTTCATCCATTTTGAGAGTATCTAGATCCTTTGCTTCTTCTATAGCGCTTATCTTGGAGTCAAATCTGTTTGGAAGAGACCTTAATACCTTTTGAACAATGGTAATTTCTTCAACTTTTTCATCCAATCCTTTCAGGGAATTTACCACTTCAGCTACTCGGAGGAGTTATGCTGCAATATCTTCTTCATCTTCCATCTTTAAACTTTCAAATTGTCTTCTGTGAGTTTGCAGCTTTGCCTTTTTTACTTTTGAGTCTCCATCGTACAAGCTAACTAGCTTCTCCCACATTTCTTTGGCAGATGTACAGTGCATGATTTTTGTAAACTCGGAATCAGTGATTCCACTAGTGATGGAGTTCATGGCCTTTGCATTTGCGATGTAGGCTTTTCTCTCGTCTTGGTCTGTTGGAAGAGTGGTAGTCGTTTTGTATTCATTTTGAACAAAATGCCAGACTTCAGGTCCAAGGGACATTAAGTAGTAGGTCATTCTTTTCTTCCAGAAACCCAAGTTAGTGCCATCGAACAAAGGAGGTCTTCCTGATGCTTTGTGATTTCTCATCATGGCTGCGGATCCTTCTTCAAGCTGTTAGGCTAGTATGAAGAAACTTGGCTCTGATACCAATTGTTGGAAATACTGAGGGGGGGTGAATCAGTATTTCTTACTATTTTTTTAATTGTTCTAGTGATTGCCAAAAACCTTATATAGATATGTATATGTATACATAGAACAAAAAAATCAACAGCTGGAATTAATGCTTTTATTAAAACTCAAGACAGTGCAATGAAATAAATACAATATACATATATATCTGACTGTGAATAGTTGCCAAGCTCCAACTTGGACTTCAGTGAGGCTCCAACCTCCAGAGCACCAACTCTGTTTAGCAGTGGTTTTGTACTTAGGAGCACCTACCCCTAATGACTTTAGTCCTATTCAGTTCTGAGGCTCCAACCTCTTGGGCTCCAACCCAACTTTGGTATACACTGGTATGCTGCTGCACTCTATTCAGCTGAGGATCTCTCACTCCTACTCTCCTGCCTTTGTTGCTATTGCTGCCTCTACAGCGTCCGCTGCTTATGCTGCCTCTTTTTGCCTCTGCTGCTTCCACTATCTCACAGTCAGGTTTTTTTTTCATCACAACAACAACACCCCAAGTTCTCTGTTTTTACTATTTTTATACATTCCACGCCTCTGTCCATTCGTTTCCTCCTTCTCGCTGGCTCTTTGGCTTCCTCCTCGCTTGCTTCAGCTTCCTCACTGTTGGCTTGTTTGTTGTTGTAGCTTCCTCTGTCTAGAGACAACTTTTGTTTAACGGAGAGCCACGTCCAATCGCAATTAGTATGCCATGCATCAGCTCGTTTACTTGACGTTCAACCTTCTAAAAACCACCGAAAACAGCCATCGTAGGCCTTTCGGCTTAAAACCACCTAGTGCAAGCCAAATATTTAATTACACAGGAAATATGAGAAAAACCAGTCAAAAAGACTAAGGGGCGGACTTCAAGCAATATTAAACCCGCATTGAAACTGTATTGGGTCCATGCTTAAATCTCAATCGGCAATCGCGGCTTCCAGGGGTCCTTTATACATCAACCCCATGACATCGCCGATGGCCGATGGGCCGATCCTCCACTGCTCCGATGAACCAGATGCGATGTAATATTAAGCCATGTTATAATGTCGCATCGGGTCTGCAACGTTCATCACAATCGGCGCTTGGGTGTGGCAAGGCTTCATAACATGCGATTGTGACAGATGCGATAATATATTAAACCATGTTGCAATCGTGTAGTCTGGTCTGCATGCATATCACTATCGCAATTTCAACATGACAAGGCTTAAACACTGCGATACATAGCTCCCGATATGACAGACGCGATAAATCATAAGGGGGCGATATAATAGGACCATTGGGTCCGCAATTGTATATCACAATTGGAGGTTTCGGGGGTGGCAGCCCTTTGAGACTAGCGACATAGCGGATGCGATATTACATTCAACCATAACTCATTGTCGAATCGGGTCCGCGTACATGATCGCAATCGGAGGTTTCAGTGGTGGCACATAGCTGAACCGCCGATTAGTGATGTCGCCGATATACATATATATATAAACTTCTTCGCTGATTTATATATAAACTTCTTCGCCGATAGTGTGGAATGCACATATGTATGTTTTTTGCCGCCGATGGTGTATACAGCTTATATACACGTCTTTCTGCGTCTAATAGCTCCTCTTCTTTTGTTATATATATATGGCTCCTTCGTTTGCTCCTCTTGCGTGGCTCCTCTGGCTTGGTCTGCTCCTCTTGGCTCCTCTTGGCTCCGTGTGCTCCTCTTCTTTGGCTCTGTCTGCTCCTCTCGTCTCCATCTGCTCCTCTGGTGGCTCTGTTCTGCTTGCTCTGTTTCCTTCCTTGAATATTGCCATATTGACATCAATGATAATCTGTGTCCAACACGGGTATCTCTAAGGGCTGGAGTTGCCCTCTGTGTGGCAGCAAAATGGTGAATCTAGAGTTGTGAGGGAGCACAGGAACCTTCCCTATATTAGCGAAATTGGGAAATCCTATCTGGAGGCAGCACACCGAAGAACCTACAGGCCTGTATAGTCCCTTGTGGCAGCAGAGGTCAAGGTCAGCTGAGTGAGACTCCAAGGCAGCTTTGTGACCAAGGGTGCCAAGACTATAGTTGGCTATAAGGTCAAATCAGTAGTATAGGGACAGTAGGGACTGATGATACAATTAGTGTTAGATTGTGAAATTAAACTACAATGTGGTATTGGAAGGATTATGGACTTGTAACCTACTATTGAATTGACTTTATTTGTATCAGTTGTTGGTGGAAAGTTGAAAACACTTTTTTACATTGTTTGTGCATTCAGTATTATCTCTGTTTGCAAAAATTGAAGGAATGCTGTGATACTAGTTAGAATACATTTTTGTCATGTTTTCTTTTCAACCCTAAGGGTAAATTTCCCAAATGGGACACTACAAAATCGAGGGACTGTCTTTGGCTTGTATTTTACAGCCCAACCAACTCCTAGATCTTTTGTAGAACTGTCCTGTAAAGTTACATAGTTGGCCCTGTTGTCGCACAGATTGTCACGACAACGCTCAGACCGGGGGCTGTCACCCTGATCCCCGATCTCTCCGTTTAAGCCTGTCTCCCGCGGCTAAGGGGGGTAGACCCTATGGGATAATGATGACCAACTGGGGACCAGTTCGGTTTGGGAGACACGAGGGGCAACAAGCACTTAATTGATTTTATTAAGTTAATAGACCAGTGCTTTATGGAGCTAATGATTAAATGATTATTTATTAAATGTTGCAGAAGTATAAACAATGGAAAACAATCATTTATCATCAAATAACCTAAACAACGTAAGATTTTCAACAAATGCACAACGCCTTAACGATGATCTAGCAATTAAACTACAAGAAAAGTTAGATGCTTTAAATGATCATAAAATTTAAACGCTGACCAATTATCACTTTCACATAGCTAACCAAAATAAACATTAAGTGCATTTAACTATAGAGAAAATGGAACATAGAAACACCAAAAATGAATTTTTCAATTTTTTATTAAGCTTTTTCAATTTTTTTTAATTTTATATTATTATTATTATTTATATCAAATCAGACGAAAACATCTAAATTTAAACTAACATGAAAAATGGAATTTTAAATATATACAAATGAAATGGAATTTAAAACTAAATATTATAAAATAAAATCTAAAACTAAGATCTAAATTCTAATTTATATACACAATATAAAATCTAATTTCTAAATAAAACTCAGAAACCCTTTTTTATGATTTTATGATTTTATTAATTTTATTTTATTTTTTTTATGATTTTGATTTGTTCTAAAATCAAACTTTAAAATATTAAATCTAAATTTAAATCTAACTTAAAAATAATCTTTTTAACCTTTTATTATATTATTTTTAATTCTAAACTAAGATCAAACACAAAAAAAATGAAAATGAACCCTTTTTTTTAAGCCATTTATGATTTTTATGTCTTTTATATATTTTTAGATAAAACAGAACTAAAATTAAAATCTAAACTAAAGCCTAACTATACAAAATCTAAAATAAAATGTATCTAAAATCTAAAAAAAAAAAAAAATAAACTTTAAGATGCCTTTTTTATATTTTTAAATTTTAAATTTTTTTGCTTTTTTTTTATGATTTTAAAACTCTAAAAAAGAACTAAAATCTAATGCATTAATAATAATCTAATTCTAAAAATTAACATCTAAATACAAAAAAAGGAAGTACGCTAACTTAGCTAGCATATGTACATAGATTATAAAATTAAGCTGAAAGTATATTAACTATAAACTTTAATGAAACGAAAATTAAATGTGAAAAGAGAAACTAAGACGCATATACAACAGACTATACTAACCAAAATCAAAACTTTACAAAAAACTTAAAACGCACCTCCTAAACTAAACCACGCAGATGGAGGAAGGCACGCGGAGAGGCAGTGCGGACTGCTGCTTTTGTGTGTGTGTAGGTTGTGAGCAACGTTTGTGAGGAGCGAAGGTACAACGTTAAAGGGAAGGCTGGGCAGGTTTGCTGCAGGTTTGACGGAACTCAAGCATGGAAACGCAACAACGACAACTTGAAAAGGCAAGCTTGCCGCAGGCTGGAAGTCAAACGGAGGGACGACGAGGCAAGGGGCAGCATATAAGAATGGAGATTTGCGTGAATGAAGA
Source organism: Pinus taeda (assembly GCA_000404065.3). Taxonomy (NCBI): domain Eukaryota; kingdom Viridiplantae; phylum Streptophyta; class Pinopsida; order Pinales; family Pinaceae; genus Pinus; species Pinus taeda. The sequence goes on from APFE031682872.1 coordinate 177,769, forward strand.
AAGGGAGCTGGATTTTCGTGCAGGTCTAGAATGTAATGGCTGTGGTGTAATGGTTTGGAGCAGGCTGCTGCATGAAGGTTCAAGGAAAAGACGAAGTGTGAAGACTGGGGATGTAAGAGCATTGAAATTTGATTTGAATGACAGCTGCATTGACAACAGCAAAAAACTGTAGCCCCCTAAAAAAAATTTCAATTTTTTTATTTTTTTTTAGCAATAAAACCCCAGGTAACAGTGAAAAATAAAAAAACGCAGGTGGCAAACCCATAGTCCAGAAACTTGATCAAAATTTTAAATCTTTCCTGCTCCAGATTGTTTGATGGAAACCCTAAAAATTTTCACAAAACTTGTACTTGCAACCTGCAATGGCAAAAGCAGAACACCAAGTAAAATGTGCAAGAAAGAAATCTGAAACCCTAAAACCAACTAAAAATTTATAGTATTTACAGTTTTTCGACTCTTTATCAGCCAGATTTGTCAATAATCCACAGTAATATTTTCAGAATCTAAGTTTAATGTGAGATACTTCAGAAAACCATGCATGCATTCATAAAAAATTTCAGATGATAAACCTAGAATTAAAACTAGCTGGGCTCTTTCAGAAAATGCAATCCGGGTGTTGGCTGGTTCAGCCGAGAACTTCCCGTGATTCCCGGTAAACTCAAAACTAAGATTTCCTGCACAGCTTAAAATCAACCATTAACATAGAGGGAAAAAATGATTGTGAAATCCAAATCAAATGGAGATACCTGCCATTATATTTCAGGATCTAAACTATCATTCAAACCCTAGAGATCAGACAAGATACCTGTGCCTGAATCAATCTTCATCAAGCTAAAATCAATAGCTGAAAATAAAATTATGCAGAAAAATAAAACATCTTACAGCATTTCGAGAAGAGTAACACAAGCAAGATTTCAACCGCAAAGTCTTTCTTTATTGCACAAAAATGACTGCAAGAAAGCTTTCTTTAGCACTAGACTTTCAGATCTAATCTCTGATCTCAAATGACCCCTAGCACCCTATTTAAAGGAAAAATTCCCAATGGTTAGTTCGAGTGATCCATGTCAAACTAATCTCGACCGTTGATGAGGATCAAGATTTCTCTTAATCTCATCCGTCAAGTTTTTTTTAAATGCATTTTAAAAATTGAAATTCTGTATTTATTTACTCAAAAATTTGACTTATTTTATTTTTTAATTATTTTTTAAATTTTTAAATTTTATTATTATTTATATTTATTTATTTTTAATTTATATGTATATATATATTTTAATTTTTTAATTATTTAATTATTTTATTTTTTATTGTTTTTATTTTTTATTTTTTTTTCCAATTTTTTTTAATTTTTTATTTTTTTAAATGGATCCTCGAACTTAGCCTTTGGAAAAAATCACCTAGGACCTAGGACTTAGGACTTAGGACCTATGAGGGGAATTCCTAACCCTCAAGACACTCTACATCATGACTTTTACAATTTTACATCCGAAGGGGGAAAACCCATTTGACATAGACCCTCATAGATCACCCAGTTCTGCGACCAAATATAATCTAGCAGATCAACGCACTAGGATTCTTCTAAGATTCTAATGACAAAATTCATTCCGGCTTTGGGGTCAGGTTGAAGGAAAACTCTACCGATCATGGATCGGTGAGACAAAAAACCTTCCGGAACGTAGATTATCACTAGAAAATTAGGTCCACCTAGGCAATTTACATACATGACTCAACTCTGCTAAGATTATTTACAATTCACACATGCAGACTGGGTTTACAACATAATATGATCAAGTCGACGATGATTGTCGAATGGCACGGGCACGTCAATCAAGTGCTATCCCTTTTGCGAAGAAAAAGAGGGTGTACTGCTAAGGGTAGTTGACATGTAGTGGTCAATAGGCCCCATAGCCCAAAACAAAGTAAGGCACTGACCTTCCCTTTTAACCAACCCACAATTACAAAAAACCTCTGTTTTTTGTTTCAAGCAATCTGGAAATTACAGCAGTTAAAACACTAAACCAGATTGCCTTTCAATGTTGTTTGAGCCTCAAATAAGCATCCTAAGCTTGACTTATCAATTGTAAAAGCAAATCCCAATATTATAGTGTTAAAAAATTGTTTGATTTGTTGTTATTAACATTGTTATATTGCTGTTTCAGGCTTTGAAAATGGCTATTTAAATCTGATTCTAAGTCTGAAAGGTAAACTGTCATCTTAAAACCCTAAATCAGATCTAAACCTAAGCTCCTGTGCCCATTTATTCCCCAACATCTTGAGCTTGGTGTGCCCTTCACTTTGAAATAAGATTGAAATTATGATGTCTCCCATAAATCCAATTATTTTTGTTACTTGTTATCCAACTATACACTTTGTTTTTAAAGCTTTAACGTTTCATATCAAATCATACATTTGGGTAATTGTAATATCAAGAGGATAAGAGCTGCTCTAAGAAGTACTGTCTACTCAATTTTCATTAATAAATAAGATTGCATAGTATAGGATAGTTGAAGGTCAGCTGAACATAAATTGTCTCCACCTTCGCCCCTTGTTTTAATTATTTTGTTCTTAACTTTAAATATATGAAAGGTAAGAGGCAATAAATCCACTTCATTTAATTGTGTTTAGCATGTGTTTTGAAAACTTTGTATGGAGACTTTTGGAGGAAGAGAATGGTATTTGAAACCCATTCTTCTTAGTTGCTTCAAGCTCGACATATATATTGATTATAGTGAGAATATAGTTTACAAGGATGGCTAATTGGTTACTGACTATAATCAATAAAAAAAGGAACTCCATAGCTTTAGTTGTAAGCAAAGGATTGAAACGACATTTTGTTTGTAGGGAGCAATGGAATTTTGGCTGAAGCCTCTTGGCTCTTGGATATGGGAATTCTTCCTAATACAACTTGCGCATCTCGTGCAATTGGTTATCGACAAGTATGTTGTAATTTCCATTCATTTATTTTGGAGATTGATTTTGATGTCTCTCTAATCATTTGGAAACTGTAATTCTGTTTCTTATTTTAGTTATCCTCATTTTCTTTATTCAATTATTATTATTATTATTTTATCTTATATTAAAGCCTATAATTGTTTTAAACTATGTTGATTTTCTTTGAATAACGTATATTTCCTAGTGATAACATGTTTGATCTTTCTTCGAAAACAATATAATAAATAATTGGGCTATTATACTCTACCTATTGTGGTGCAATTCAAGTATGCACTTAAGTTCATAAAATGAATGCACACTTCAGATTTTTACATTCATGCTTCTTGAATTTGTAATTCTATCTTTTAATGCTATGAAAGAGGAGGATAGTAGTTTCTCTGTTTTCTACTAGAAATATTACTTATGCTATCCCAATGGTTTTGATTCACCTTGTACTTGCTTGATGACCAAGTAGCCTTTCCATTGCTAGGGAAGTTAAATAGTTTGGTTCTTGTATCCCAATCTCCATCCTTCATAACAGGGCTTGTTACCCATCAAAAAGTCGGTAACCCCTATCTTGTCATGATGCCACGTGGCACGTCAATATGGCACTTTCAGCTGGCCGATAAATGCAAATCTTGGTGACACGTGGCCCACTTAAAGTCTGCCATGTGGTAGGTATGATGTCATAGTGACATCAACATTCAGTTGCCTAATGACCCTTAGATCCTGGTCATTTGATGAGGTCCTATGGAGCTATCAAAGGTTGGCTCATTCTTCCCAGTGGGACTCCTGCTAGTATATATGTGTGTGTGTGTGTGTTGGTTGCATGGCTTGTAATGAAAAGCATCAAAGAAGAGCGTGGAGAACAAGCTGACTTGGGATATTGTACTCTACCTATTGTGGTGGACGTCGAGAATGCATTTAAGTTCATAAAATGGATGCACACTTCAGATTTTTACATTCATGCTTCTTTAATTTCTAATTCTATTCTTTTAATTCTATGAAAGAGGAAGATAGTAGTTTCTTTGTTTTCCACTAGAAATATTACTTATCCTATCCTAATGGTTTTGATTCACCTTGTACTTGCTTCATGAACAAGTAGCCTTTCCATAGCTAGGGAAGTTAAATAGTTTGGTTCTTGTATCCCAATCTTTCATCTTTCATAACGGGGCTCGTTTCCCATCAGAAAGTGGGTAATCCCTAGGAGAAAAAAATTCTCCTCATTAGCCAACAAGCCATCCAACAACCTTGTTGACCACTAAAATTGCACTTGAAAAATCTTTGAAGACTCCATGCCCAAGAATATTTCAGAGCATTCCTGCACTTATAGATCATTCAGAGTTACAAATTTCATTAGGGGCCAGGGTCTTCTAGCCCCTTTCTCCTTCTTTCTTCTTCAGTCCTTATATTCTGCAACCCTGTGGGGATATTGTATAAATGTGACTAGCATGATGAATAAAGTTATGGAACTGACCTAAGATGCTTGAGACTCTTTCAACAAGCGAGTACACCTTGAAGTGTTATTTTTAATTGGTTTATTATTCTTTCTTTTCAACAACGAATAATTTTCTAGGTTTTTTCACTCATTGCATATGCCAAAGTTGTGGTGACAGCTTGAAGATCATGCCTTAAGTCCATCTTAGTGTTTAGGGACGATGTATATTACCATGCTAGGTCATCCTTGAAGTTTCACGAAATTTGACTAGGTCTAAGTACGATTTTCCTAATGTTATTGGCAAAAATGAGGAAAAATTCAAAAGACAAAATAATAATTGGGAAAATTTATAAATTTTTCCAAAGTCAAAATAAGTCAAAATTTGACATGGAAATTAAGTGGAAAATCAATGGTGATATGGCAACCGTGTAGGGCCCACCACATGAAGCACAACTCAAGTCGAAGTTCCAACTGCTAAGTGACAAGTCAAACTGGTCCCACGTTGAGCTCATGAGAAAATCGCGTATGGCTAAAGTTCACTTTTGATTTAATTAAAAGGTTGTGGAATTAAGGTTAAAGTTTAAAGTTTCTGCATAAGAAAGGAGCTATGCACATGATAAATTTGAACTCCAAACAACTATTACGCACATGCCATAAAATGACTCCACACAACAGCAACAAATGGTCAACGCTGCCAGCAAGGAAATCAACGTAGGTATGAAGATTGAATTTGTAATTTAGTGTTGAAAATTGGATAAACCAACGCTTCTCGTGTGTTTCATGACATGGACTAACCGCTTCTTGTGGATCCTTATCTTTGACGATGCGATTGTTGACTAACACCTGCGGGTTTTGGTCTAATGACAATCGTGATTACCAACAAGTGGTATTAGAGCATAGGTCACGAGTTTGATACACACTCGGCTCGCATTAGGGGGGATATTGTTGGACATTGGATAAACCAACACTCCCTGTGTGTTTCGCGACATGGATTAACTGTCTCTTGTGGATCCTTATCTTTGTCGATGCGATCGTTGACTAACACCTGTGGGTTTTGGTCTAACGGCAATTGTGATTCCCAACATTTAGTTGAGTTATTTGTGGAGTATTCCTCAACTTGTACACATTGTTTCACCACAACCTACACGCACTACATGCCACTTTACTATGTGTTCTACTTTGTTTTATCATAATTTGAGAAGGATGTCAAACCTTGGAGAGCTACACATCTCATTGCATGTTTTAAGGAGTTGGTTGTGGATCACTTCACTTAGAGGCCTTTGGAGGATAGATTTTGCATCTTTGAGACATCTTATGCTCTCTTGGATGTAAAAGTCAAACTTTCATGGGGACTATTTTGGTTGGAGACTTGTACATGTGGCTTGACCACCTCAATATATTATGTATCGTTGATTAGTTGGTTGAAGGAAATGTTTTTTCTCTCCTCCCTAGGATAGATATAGTGTTTTCACCTTAGATATTATTATTTTATTGTAAAGGAAGTTGAGCTAGACTTTATATAAGAGTAGCTTGTCCTCATTCATTCTCATGGTTGGATTTTTCAAGCTTGCCCTCCTTGCAGCTTAATGGATACACCTTTCTTGGAGCATACATGATGTGTAAGAGTTCTCTCTTTGATGTATGCATGAAATATTTTGGTGCTTAATGCTTGAATTTTGATGTGGATCCTTCTACATAAGCAAGGCTAAAGACTTGATCCGTTGAGGAGTAGAATCTACTACTTGGAAGGAGTTTAGTGTGGTAACACCTATCCTCTCCTTGTTATCTCATTCTTTGATGATTAATCATTTGCTTTATATATATCTAAGGAATTCTAGCAAGCTTGTTCAATTTCTAGGGTAATGTTGTGTTGCTAGTTGAAGGAGAATTCTTCGAGAACTCTTCCTTGTATTTCTACATTAATTTCTAGCAATATTAGAGTGGAAATTATTGAGCATTCTAGCCTTATTTCCATTGTTAATACTTAAAAAAATTAAGCTCTATATGGTAGTCCATTGACTACATTACACTTGTTGGATTGACACGGATCTGTACTTTCTTCCATCACTCTTTTAGCCCTTTTGAAAAAACATAGAAACCATTGTTTTGCTAGAACTACTCTCTAATCATCTTGTGCCTTGTGGCTTTAGTAATCGTACTCAGGGATAAGCCCGGCTTGAGCTAAAGTAGAGCTGATCTAAAGTGAAGAGGATAGTTTACGTAAGTGACAATGGTGACCATCCAAGTAATTCCATCACACTTGCACCTTGCGAGTTAAGGCTTTTATCATTAAGTGCAAGCCGGGAAGGTAACACAAAGTATCTGTTTTTTTATAGTGGTGGCCTAGAAATGGTGCAAACTTATACAATACATGTTTTGCACCTGCACCCTTGTTTTTGGGCCTGGTACGAGGGTTGATGTTTCCTACACCTTAGGTCTCTATTGACCAATCACGAAGATTTAAAATCATAGGAGAAGAAGCTTTCCATTATTGTAGACAACCCTTTAAATTTAACTAGGATCATTTTCACTTATTTATTAGAATCTAAAATGCTATGTGATTTTTTCGCTGCAGGAAAAAGTTCATAAATAAGGTTACAATATAAACCTTTTCCCAAAATGTCGTGTCAATAGTGGGACAATATTTCCCCCAAAATTCATTCTAACAGATATGGTTGTTGTGAATAGTTCTTGAGAACTCTCATCAAATCAACTATCCGTAACGAGTGTTGAAGTTTCTAAGTCTAATAGTTACAAACCCTCCATGAACTTTCCGATTTATTCCTTCCTACTTGTTCTGATTAATTAAGAAGTTATTTACCATGTAAATATTGAAAATAAACACAAGTACATGCTCAACACATTACAGATCATCAACTAAAGGAAACAGAAACAAGCACAGAAATGACACCGTTATTTTTGGACTAATTTCCCTGGAAAAACCCAATGTGGGAAAATTGGTGTAGCTATCTGAGGTTTTGATTTATTAAGCAGTTTCAGAATACAATCTATGTGCCAAATCCGGCTCACCCAACAGATTAAAATCTCGGCAGTAGTACCTCTCCTTTGGAGACAGATGCTCCGGTTGAAACCCTGGATAAACACTCTGGCAACTCCTCAACTCAAATCTGCCCCATGAAAAACCCCAGCATTAGCCTCTTCTTCCCTTTGCGTTAGCTTTCCTGACAATTCCGACAGTTCCCGACAGTTTCGGCTTCTGCCCTCTGCATCAGCTTTCCCAACAGTTTTAGCAGTTCCCGGCAGTTCTGGCTGTTCCCAACAGTTCTGGCTTCTGCCCTCTGCGTCAGATTTCCTGGAAGTTCTTGTAATTCTCGGAAGTTCTGGTTTTTCCCGACAGTTCCAGATTTTGGCCTCTGCGTCAGCTTTCCCGGCTATTTCGGCAGTTCCGACTGTTCCCGACAGTTCCGGCTTCTGTCCTTTGCATCAGCTTTCTTGGCTGTTCCGGTAGTTCCCGACAGCTCTGGCTGCTTCGCTGATCCTCTTGGTGCTATCTCTGCCTCTCTGCTTTTGTATTCACTGCCCCTTAGCTGCAACTCTGATCACCCTCTCAACTTTCTCAGCAAACCCAACCTTAAAAAGTCGAAATCTTGATCTCTTGGTGCATTTTCTCCAAGTGACCCTCAAGCCTTCTCTTATACTTTTCCATATTATACGACCGAGATTAAGTCCCTAATTAACGACTAGGATTAGATTTGGCTTGATCCATGTTTTTTGGACCATTCTAACACAATTTCATATTAACATTTTATTTTCCCTAAGTTTAGACTTAGGGACTCCATTAAAAATATTAATTATTTTAATATCTCTTGAACTGTTTAGAATCTGACCAAACCCTTTTTGGGTATTGGATATCTCATGTACCCCAACCTCCCCACCGAATTTTGTGGCTAGAGCACATCCGATGCTACCCCAAATCAACACTCCCTCTTAGCGAGGATTGTGCTCTAGCAATACTCCTCACCGAGTATTACTCTGAACATCCGACATCGGTACGCTGATGCTATGCCTTCCTACCCAACTTCCTCTGCACTGCTGCATCCTGTACTCCTGCCCATGGTTCTGCCACTGCCACTGCTGCATCTGTACGACAACTCCCTCTGCATACGTGTTACTGTTGGTCCTTTCTCCTAGCACTGCATCCGCATTGCACCTCCTCCATCATGTTGCATCGTGCTGCCCACTGCTACACTGCAACTCAGTTACTAAGAAGTAAGTAATTGATCTCCCAATCGGACCTCCCTATTGGCCTATAGAGACCCTCCTGATGTTGAAGCTCCCTCTGCTGCTGACAAGTGCTCCCTCTCTGACCTCTGCGCTGCTGCAACAACTCCCTGCATCTCGCATCGTTGCACACCTCTCTGTGCCATCCTACACTGTTGCAAGTTGCAACACTCCTGTGCCACTCGCACTGCTGCAGCCTGCTAGCCTTGCGCTGTCTCAAGACTCCTGCACTGCAGCTCTCTCTGTCGCTCCATCCGCATTTGTCTCTACCCACATCACCAGTACTGCTACTCCTCTTCGGGGCTCCCGTAGCAAGGTCTAATCCAAGAGGTTGGGTACCTCGAGGATCCTGCCCCTCATCGCCTGTAGTCTTTCTGACTACAGCTCGATGTCTCCCCACTTCCGCTCAAGTGGTGTGTGTGCACTCATGGCACACAGAACAGAAAGGATCTTGGCCTTCTAGATGACAAAGTTGGATGCCTCATCCAACCTATCTTGATCCCTCAGCCCATTTATGGCCATCTCTCTGCTCTTCTTGTTGACTGCTCCAAGTCTCTCTACTTTCCGTCTGGAAGTTCTCGGTTCGACTCCTGTTGAGTCTCTCTACTTCCTGTCTGGAAGTTCTCGGTTCGACTCTTGCTGAGCCTCTCTACTTCCCGTCTGGAAGTTCTCGGTTCGACTCCTGCTGAGTCTCTCTACTTCCCGTCTGGAAGTTCTCGGTTTGGCTCCTGCTGAGTCTCTCCACTTCTCGTCTGGAAGTTCTCGGTTTGACCCTTGCTAAGTCTCTCTACTTCCCGTTTGGAAGTTCTCGGTTCGACTCCTGCTGTGTCTCTCCACTTCTCGTCTGGAAGTTCTCGGTTCGATTCCTGCTGAGTCTCTCTACTTCCTGTCTGGAAGTTCTCTTCTGGACTCCCTCTGAGTCCCGATTTCCCACATGGAAATCCTTCTGCCAACATCAAGTTGCCCCTCTACGATCGTCTGTGCAATAGCAACATTAATCCAGATTCCTTGGCTAGAAATCCGCCTTGGCAACAACTCCCTCTACCTTGGCCTTGCCCTGTTAGGTAAAATTCTGGCTACAGTACCCCACTAGCTCCACTCTGCAACTTACCCACAACCTCCTAAACCCCAACAACCTGAAGGTTAGAGCTCATAGGCTCTGCGCAATCCCGACACCGGCAAGTCAATTTCCTCAGCCAACTGCATCAGCCCTCCTGGTCTCTGCGTGGCTTTGCGTGAGCCTTTCTTTGCCTCCCTTAGCCTCTGCACTGCCTCTTCTTGGCTTGTACTTAATGACGCAGGCACTGCCTCACCCCTTCCTTGCTGCTTCTATGCTAGGAGCAAATGATGTCACTCGGGACAACTGTTTTCTGCTGTTGCTGCTCTGCTCGACTGATGTCCTCAGTTCTCTTATGATCTGACACCACACTCTGATACCATGTTGAAGTTTCTAAGTCTAACAATTAGAAATCGTCCATGTACTTTTTGATTTATTCCTTCCTACTTGTTCAGATTAATTAACAAGTTATTTACCATGTAAATACTGAAAATAAACACAAGTACATGCTCAACACATTACAGATCATCAACTGAAGGAAACAAAAACAAGCACACAAATGACACTGTTATTTTTGGACTAATTTCCCCGGAAAAACCCAATGCAGGAAAACCGGTGCAGCTATTTGAGGGTTTCATTTATTATGTAGTTTCAGAATATAAACTGGGTGCCAAATCCGGCTCACCCAACAGAGAAAAATCTCGGCAGTAGTACCTCTCCTTTGGAGACAAATGCTTCGGCTGAAACCCCGGATAAACACTCCAGCAACTCCTCAGCTCCAATCTACCCCACAAAAAACCCCAACGTCAACCTCTAGGGACTGTGTCAGCCTTTTCTGCCCTTTGCTTCAGCTTTCTCGATAGTTCCGGCAGTTCCCTGCAGTTCCAGTTTTTCCCGGCAGTTTCGGCTTCTGCCCTTTGCGTCAGCGTTTTTGGCAGTTTCGGCTATTCCCGACAGTTTCGACTATTCCTGAAGTTCCGTCTTCTGCCTTCTGCGTCAGCTTTCCCGACAGTTCCTGACAGTTCTGGTTGCTCCTGGCAGTTCCGGCTTCTGTCCTCTATGTCAGCTTTCCTGCCTGTTTCGGCTGTTCTCAGCAGTTCCGGCTTCTGCCCTGTGCATCAGCTTTCCCGACATTTCCGACAGTTCCCAATAGTTCTGGCTGTTACGTTGATCTTCCCGGTGCTATCTCTGCCTCTCTGCTTCTGTATTCACTGCCCCTTAGCTGCAACTCTGATCACTCTCTCAACTTTCTCAGCAAACCCAGCCCCAGAAAGTCGAAATCTTGATCTCTTGGTGTGTTTTCTCCAAGTGACCCCCAAGCCTTCTTTTGTACTTCTCCTGTTGACATATCAATGGCCGAGATTAAGTCCCTAATAAACGGATAGGATTAGATCTGGCTTGATCCATGTCTTTTGGACCATTCTAACACAATTTCATATTAATACACATTAATATTTTATTTTCCCTAAGTTTAGACTTAGGGACTCCATTAAAAATATTATTTATTTTAGTATCTCCCGAACTGTTTAGAATCTGCCCAAACCCTTTCTGGGTATTGGAGATCTCATGTGCCTCAACCTCTCCACCAAATTTCATGGTTAGAGCACATCCGATGCTACCCCAAATCAATAAAGAGCATATCGGTATATTTGGATATACAGTCTTTAATATGATCTTTACATAGTAAATACAGATGCTGATCACATATCGTTCAATTCTTTTCTACAACATAAAAATATATCATGATAAGAAAGAAGAAGGCCATGTCTAGAAGGCTGATGGATGAGTAAATTCAAGGGATTGAATTGACTTTCACTATCCTCCCAAATATACCAATGGCTTGTCCTCTGTAATAAGCCTTCTTGAGATAGTTCATCAGATTGTGAATTCCTCTTTCTAAATATGTGATGAAAAGAGATTGATTGAAAACATTCTTTTGAGCTAATATTTCATCAAATATAGGAGACAAAGTGAAATTTTCATATCCATTCTCTCAACATCTACTTGATTATAACCAATGTTCCACCAAGTTTCTAGGATGGGGGAGCACCTGAGTGGGAAGATGTGTGTGGGGGCCTGTGGAAGTGTGTTAGATGATCCAAAATACAAAATTCATAGTTCACAAAGTTAGGATAGAATATTTTTTTATTTAGAATATTTACTTAAATATTGGAGACACTTAGAAATTGAATATTGTTGTAAAAGATATGACATCTAGAATAATGTCATACCTTAGGCTCCAATTTAGGAGTAGAGTTAGTAGATTGGTTAGAATGACATTTATTGTAAATGGGCACTTGTTAAATCAATAAGTAGTCCATAACTAGAATAGGTTATGAAATTAAGCTTATATGTAGCTCATTCTCCTAATTGCAATTGAGTTGGTGTGTGTGTAAACTCTTGCAAAATTATTATGTAATTTCTTTTCTGATTAATAAAATTGTGTGTCTGAGGACACTTCTACCATTATTGTGGTATCAGAGGTACAGTAATACAGCTGATGTGAAGAGGAGATTCCAGCTCTACAAGTTCTTGGAAAACTCCATTGAATTAATCAACAAATAGTTGGTATGGAAATTATCCAGTTTTTTGTTTAAAAGGAAAAGAAATTTTATCATTGATTTTAGATTTTTAAATCTGAAAATCATTTTTTATTTATTATCAAAAATTTGCCTCTATATCTTGAATCTCTATTATTGCGCTGCTTCATCCACCCCAAAATGTGATCAAAGGATCGATTCTTCATCAAATATGTCTTTATGCGTCCCTCTACGCTTCTGCAAGGCACTGGAAAGAGTATGAGAGTTAGTAGAAGGGTCAAAATTAAAGGAATTTTGAAAATTACTTTCAGATCAAAATCTAATATCTCAGGATCTTCAATAGCGCTGATCTAGCGATTCCACACTAAATTACAGGGTCGGCAAATAGCACAAAAGATTTAACCTTGTCCCTATGATCACGCCTTGATTGTGAGTCAGGTCTCTCAAAAGATTCAAAAGGCCGCCCCCCTGTTGAACCTGGCCTATCACCACCCCTTTTATTATCAAAACATATTTTTTCAGCCAATTTTGTCTTTCAATGCGATGGTGATCTAGATCGAATTCCATCTTGCGATAATCCAATCACTTCCCTTTCAACACTTCTTACCTCGGTTTTGCATCTCCAATGGATTCAATTTTGGTCGAGGCCTCGGGGCCACTTCAGATTGTGAATCGGGACTACCAGGATGGCTAGAATGTGCACTAGTATGCCTGCTGGATTGCCTTCTTGCAGCTCTTGGAGGATTCAAAACGAGTCGAGGTTGTTCAGCAAGACGATCGTCATCTTTGTTTGATTCTTTAAACGAGCTTCTGCTACCCCACCTGTCCGAATCCGATGCTGGATTATAGCTAGATCCAAAGCCCATGGTCTTCCGATCTGGCGGTGCGCTGGGAACAAAAGTCTTTCCACTGCCCCAATTATTAGCTTCATTAGCTCTGGAAGGCATATCCCTATCACCGCTGCCTCTAGACTACTGCTCCTGTCTTCTATCATCATCAAAAACTCCGCAATGGACACGGTTATCACTCGGGATAGCATGCACAAGGTCTACAAAATATATTAGAAAGCCAACAAAGCCAGCGTGAAGCCAACGCAAGCCAACAAGAAGCCAGCCAGCATGAGCCAGCAAGCAGCCAACGTGGAGGACAATGAGTAAATACAAAAAAAAGGTTTAGCTTCTTAAAGTTTTTTTTTGGAAGTTTAAAGTTGAATCTAAGAAATGAAGAAGCCTTTGCTGGAGAGATAAAGTATATTCTTTTAATTTTGTAAATTTTTATGGGAGAGATAAGGAATAGTTTATTTTGGAGAGATATTTGAGTTTTTGTATTTTGGGAATTATTGTTTGTAAATTGGTGGAGTAATAAGATGTACTACTAAATTGTATTTTTGGAGCAATAAGGTGTAGGGGTTATTTAGAGTAATAAGGAGATTTTATTTGTAATTTTTTATTTGGAGAGATAAGTGAGATATTGTAACTGAAAGCAATTTTTTTTTTTACTTTGAGGGGGGGTAGAGTACATTTTGCATCAAACATTGCAAGGATTGTAAATCAGTGAAATTTTGAAAGATTTCATTGTAAAATTTTTAGGAGAAATTGACTAGAGCCAAGTGCAAAGCTCAATCAATTTTCTCCTCCAACAACTATACGAGGGTCAAGGCCAAGCCTCGATAGATTGTTTTTGCGTGGTGTGTTTCATATGACGTGTTGCTCATCTTTTTCTTGTGCTTGATTCTTTTTGGTGCAAAGCTTCAAAACTACAATGTCGAAGTTAATTAATCTGTTCTCTGATTCTGATAAGATTGAAGGGGTAAAATCATACAAAACATGGAAATGTCTCATTGAAAGCACTCTAATATATAATGAAGTGTGGCAAGACATATGTGATGGAGACATTAAGCCTAATAAACCCACAGATATAGCTCCACTTGCAAAATGGGAAGTTAAAAATGTCAAGGCACTAGCTCTTATAAAGTCTTCAGTTAATGATGAGATGTATATTCATATTGAAAACGCCTCAGATGCATGGACTGCTTTGTGTACTTTCAAAGATCTATTTGATACACAACCTGAATCAAGAAAGGTTGATCTACAACTTAAGTTGCTTCAACAAAAGCTAATTGGAGGAGGAGATGTCCTTGAGTATATCTACAGGCTTAAAAATATTAAGCAAGAAATAGTAAAAGTAGGATTTCCACCAGTAGATGACAGTTTCATGACCACAATTCTCATTGCTGGATGGCCTTCTTACACTCATTCTTTGGAAACTCACAAGTGACTGGAAAGTTAGATAAATTAAAGTTTGATGAGCTAAGTGAGGTGTTAGCTCAACACGACAAAACTTTTGGGAAGAAGAAACAAGGGGAAGATGTCTTCTTCACAGAGGCCAGCACAAGTAAACCATCAACTCACAATTCTAGAGGAAGAAGACATTTCAATCAACATCCAACAACACATAGTGGATAAGGTCATGGAAGAAGCCAAAATAGAGGAAACTTTCAAGGAAGAGGAAACAGTCAAGGCAGAGGAAACTTTCAAAATAGAGGCAACTTTCAAGGCAGAGGAAACAATCAAGGAAGAGGGTAAATTCAAAACAGAGGTCAAAGCAGAGGCAGATGACAGTATCAAGGAAGAGCCAGAGACTTGGATAAAATTGTCTGCAGAAGATGTAACAAGGTGGGCCATTTTGCAAAAGATTGTAGAACTTCCATTGATAAAATTCCAAAGTTCCATCAAAACAGAACTCAATTTGCCACTGATCAAGATAATGATGGTTCGGAATATGTCTTCACATCAAGTCAAATATTAGAATCAACAACATTAGTTTCCACCTTTTTTCAAAGTGATTATGAAGATGCATGGATTTTAGATACAGGAGCAACTCAACACATGACTTTTCGACAAGACTTCTTTTGGAACTTCCAACCATGCCACTTTAGTTCAATCTTTCTTGCTGATAATACAAAACATACTCCTTATGGAAAAGGTGTCGTTAAAGTTTATCTTCCTGACATTGGAGAAAGATTGATTTCAAATGTATGGTATGTACCCACCTTTAAAAAGAATTTGTTGCCTTTAGTCTCAATCTGACAAGCTGGACATCAGGTGGTTTTGGAGGATGGCCTAGTTAAAATTAATTCTATCAAACAGAACATGAAAACAGTGATGACATGATACGAAGATGGAAAACTGTTAAGGATGAACGGAACCATTATTCCAAGGAATTCTGACTTTGTAGTAGCAGCAAGCACAATCATTTCACCTATCAGATTATGGCATGTGAGATATGGACATCTAAACTTTGACAGTCTCTCTCAACTGTAAAAACAAAGAATGGTTAAGGGACTTCCTACCTTCAAGAAAGAAAATGCAAGATGTGAAGCTTGCATTTATGGAAAACAAAGTCGAGAACCTTTCTCGACACGCTCATGGCGAGCAAACAGGGGTTTGCAATTAGTACACAGTGATATTTGTGGACCCTTACAAGCTTCTCTAGGAGGTTGCAAATATTTCTTACTCTTTATTGATGATTTCAGCAGAATGACATGGGTTTACTTCTTGAAGCATAAGTCAGAGGCATTTGAAAAGTTTAAGAATTTTCATCAACTTGTTGAAAATGAAGTCAAGGAAAAGATTGACGCACTTAGAATTGACAATCGAGGAGAATTCACTTCAAATGTATTTCAAAGTTATTGTAGAGGCAATGGGATCAAACGACATCTTACAAATGTCTATACTCCACAACAAAATGGAGTAGTAGAAAGAATGAATAACACTTTGTTAGGAATGGCGAGATCTATGTTAACATTTAAAAAGTTAAGTCCTATTTATTGGGCAGAAGCAATCCTTACAACTGTTTATTTAAGGAACAGGTCTTCCACTGCTTCTTTGGCTGGCATCACACCTTATGAAGCATGGTTTGGTTTCACACCTAAAGTTAAACACCTTAGGGTTTTTGGTTCCATGTGTTATGCCTTAGTTCCAAAAGAAAAATGAAGTAAGATTGACTCACGAAGTTTGAAATGCACAATGATTGGATATTCGGATGAGAAGAAAGGGTATAGGCTTCTGTCAAATGGGAAATTTATTGTCAGCAGAGATGTAATTTTTGATGAAATTGGGAGTAAGAGTGCTAAAGAAATAGAACTTCTTCAAAAATTGGAAACAAAAGGAGATTAAAAACAATCCAAGTCAACCAAACTCACAAAATTGGTATGAACTTGATTTTCCTTCCTCTAAAGATGATTCATCCAGTGCATCTACTTCACCAACACAGTCTGGATCTTCTCGCAGTTCATCAGAATCTCCTAGTAGCAGTAGTTCTTTCGACAATGATTCTCCGCCCCTAGAATCTGCAGTTGATTAATGTACCTCGGTTTACATTAATCCTCTTTATAATGATGGTGACTTTTTAGAATCTCAAGCAAGTGAACATCAATTGCCAAAATGGGTTGTACAACTTTTGAAAGATGTAAGGCCCGATGAGAAAAATAAAATAGGAACAAGGGGGTCCACGAGGAATGAAGGAAATTTTGCCTTAATCACGAATGATTTTACTGAACCCTCCACGTACAAAGAGGCAGTAAAATATAAAGAATGTCAACAAGCTATGATTGAAGAATATAAGGCAGTTCAAGACAACAACACTTGGAAACTTGTTGATTGTCCTCAAAATGTTAAACCCATCGGATGCAAATGGGTTTACAGAATTAAGTACAACCAAAATGGAGAAATCGACAAATACAAAGCTAGACTTGTGGCTAAAGGTTCTACGCAACAGGAAGGCATTGATTATGAGGGGACTTTTGCTCCTACAGCAAAATGGAATACCATCCATTTAACACTCGCATTAGCAGCACAAAATGGATGGAAAGTTCATCAAATGGATGTAAAGAGTGCTTTCCTCAATGGATATTTATAGATGTATATATGACACAACCGCCAGGTTTTGAAATTGAAGGGCAAGAACATAAAGTTTGTAAACTGATCAAGGCTTTATATGGGTTAAAACAAGCTCCACGAGCTTGGTATGCCAAAATGGATGAATACCTTCAAAAAGTTGGCTTTCAATGAAGTGAACCTGATGATACTTTGTATGTACGTGAACAGGGTCAAAATTTGGTGATTCTTGTTATGTATGTAGATGATTTGATCATTACTGGAAACAATGATGATCATATTGTACAGGTGAAAAAGGAGTTACATGCAGGTTTTAAGATGACAAACTTGGGACTACTTCACTACTATCTTGGAGTTGAAGTATTCCAAGTTCCAACATCCACATCATATTTTGATTTCTCAGAGTAAGTATGTAGCAGAAGTTCTTCAGCGCTTCGGAATGCAGGATTGCAAGCCCGTTCTTACCCCCATGGAACAAAACTTGAAACTTTCAAAATTTGAAGGGGGGAAAGGTGGACAACACTACTTATAGACAGTTGATTGGAAACCTGATTTATCTGACAACGACTCGACCAGATCTATCTTATGTAGTTAGTATTCTTTCACGTTTTATGCAGGAACCACGAGACAACCACTGGAATGCAGCCAAAAGGGTTCTACGATATGTCCAAGGAACAAAAGATTTTAGTCTTCTTTACAACAAGACTCAAAACTTTGTACGTGGCGGATTTTCAGATGCCGACTTTGCTGGCAGCATTGATGATCGAGCATCAACCTTTGGTTATTTAATGAACATGGGGTCAGCTGCAGTATCTTGGAGTTGCAATAAACAAGCTACAGTGGCCACTTTTTCAGCTAAAGCATAATACGTATCAGCGTGGGAAGCAGCATGTGAAATTGTTTGGTTGCGCAGAGTTTTGTAGGATTTGGGCATTCCTCAGCAGAAGCTACATCATTATTCATCGACAACCAGTCAGCCATAAAGTTTGCCAAGAATCCAGTTTTTCATTCCAAAACAAAACATGTGGACACCAAGTATCATCACATTATATCGCTCATTGCCAAGGACGTCATCAAGCCAGTTTATTGTCCTTCAGAAGATCAGGTCTCCGATATTTTCACAAAACCACTTGGCAGGATCAAATTTACTAAGTTCAGAGATGAACTTGGTATCTGTTGTAATGTATCTTTGGATCAGAGGGGGGAATGTTAGATGATCCAAAATACAAAATTCATAGTTCACAAAGTTAGGATAGAATATTTAATTAAATATTGGAGACACTTAGAAATAGAATATTGTTGTAAAATATATGACATCTAGAATAATGTCGTATCTTAGGCTCCAATTTAGGAGTAGAGTTAGTAGATTGGTTAGAATGGCATTTATTGTAAATGTACACTTGTTAATTTAATAAGTAGTCCATAAATAGAATAGGTTAGGAAATTAAGCTCTCCTCACTGCAATTGAGTTGGTGTGTGTGTAAACTCTTGCAAAATTATTATGTAATTTCTTTTCTGATTAATAAAATTGTGTGTTTGAGGACACTTCTGCCATTAAAGTGTCCCTAGATTTTGGGTAATTTAAGGGGGGGGGGGGGGGGGGGGGGATGTCGAGTACCTAGCATAGAGGTCCCCATCTCCAAAAATATAAAATAAAAATAATAATGATAAAATCCCAAAATAACAATTTATCCCATTCAAAATCATCGTTTTACAGTGTATGCACTGTTAGCTTTTGTAGCATTGGATGGTGTTCTAGTCTCGAAACTTTGTGGAGAGGCTAAAACATAGGAGTTTTCCAAAACCTAGAAATCGTTTATGGAAATTCCACCTAGAAACAATTCAATTAAATTAATTAATCGATAATTAAAAAATGCCTAAGTCTAATTTAGGAAATCGATTAGTTAATAGTAATTAATTTAGAAAGGTGAGAATTCTCTAGAAATTCACATGGATCGACTTGGAGATGATCTCAACCATCGATTAAGCTATGAAACCCGATTTGTCCCCCAGGCCCTACGTGTCTCGAATCCGGCGAATCAGACATGATTGGGGTAGATTCGTGTCCGAAAATCAAGACATGTCGTGTTTGATCGGGACACGTTTGAATCCGGAACGTGTTCTGATTTTTGGACAAGAATCCAGAAAACAAGAAACCACGCGACGTTATAAAGGCGTATTTCCCCATTCTATTTGCACATTCACTTGTTTACTTTGCTGTGGGTGTTTGGGAGCAAGGAGCAAAGGGTGTGGGAGTATTTTCAAGGAGATTCAAGCAACAGGCAAGTGCATTTTCTCTCTTTTTTTGCATTTCTATTATAGTAGTTTGCATGTGTATTTCTTTTACATATTTGTGCGTTTTTTTTATTTTTTTTACAACATTCATTGCTCAATCAAGGGCAGTAACGAAGGGGCAAAGGAAGGGGAAGAATGTCCCCATTGGAGATGCCCCTCCTCTCCCAATTTCATCAGGGTCTGCAAGTGTTTCCTGTGAAAATTCCTACACCCGAAATCCCTACTACAACAACTGATGATATTTCTCCTACTTATTAGATTTACATGAACAAGTTATTTGTTTTTTCCTATGACAAACATTGAAATACATACACTGCATCCTACACCATTTAAATTTATATGCCAAAACAAGAAACTGAGCAAGAAGGAAAATACAACACAAATGACACAATTATTTTTGGACAAACGTCCCCGGAAAAATTGAATGCAGGAAAACCGATGTAGTAGATCTGAGGGTTTTATTATTAAGCAGAAGTATTTCTGAATATAATTGCTTGATGCCCTCCCAACAATCCAGTTACAAAGAAAATCACTTGGCAGAAGAAATTAGTGAGATTACCTCACTCTACACTGCATGTCCCGGCTGATCCGGCAACTGAACCACGAGTTCCCCGATTAATTCTGTGTTGCTCCTGCGTGGGCCCTACGTCAGCCTCTAAGGCCCTGCGTTAGCTCAACCAGGAGTCGATTTTCCCTCAGAAGCCTATTCCAACCCTCCTAACTCAGAAACGTCAACTTCCTCAGCAAGCTCAGACTTCTGTGCTGGAGGCTATTGCGCTGCTCTGCGTGGGGCTTGCGTGAGCCCTTCCTGGCTCTGTGTCACCTTCTCTGCCCTCTGCGGTGCCTCCTTTGTGTGTCTCTCTGCCTCTTTGTTGAGTATTCTTGGCTCTGGAGAAGATCCTCCAGCCAAAACTCTCTTTGCCTCTCTCTGCGTGATCAATACAAATCATTGCGCTGCCTCAAGCTTCAACGATTCGATCTAACTGACCAACTCTCTGTGTGTCTTCCAAATGACCCTCAAGCATCCTTAATTAATCTTCTCATTGACATTCAATGACCTAGATTAGAAGCTAATCAATGGCTAAGATCATTTATGCTTAATCCTCGTCTTCTTCTAGAAGTTACACCCATAGTTAGATTAATACCCATTAGTTATTTTATTTTCCTAAGTTTAGACTCAGGGTCCCATTAAAAATAGTTAATTATTTTAATACAACTGTTTTTGGGTGTAATTTCCCAAAGCGTTTTCTGGGTTCTTTGGAATACATGTGCCTAAGCCTCCCTGCAAAGTTTGAGACTTAGAGCACATCTGATGCTACTAGAAGTCAACACTACCTCCTAGCGAGGAATGTGCTCTAGCAATGCCTCCCACTGAAGCATCACACAGACTTCATAACATCATCCTCTGCGCTGCTGATGTTTGACATGCTGACCACCATCCACATCGCAAATACTACATCTATACTGCTGCTGACCTTGCCACTGTCAACACTGCATCCGTACTGCAACGCCCTCTGAATTTCTTCATCCGTGCTGCTACTGGCACTACCACTGCCAACTACCCCTGCACTGCAAACTGTTGCTGCTACTGCATAAGAAATGGAAGAACATCCCAAATTACTGAACAAGTGTTTAGCATAGATGCATCTTGATGTTGAAGATCTGACTGCTGCTAGTCCCATGCTGTCCTTCTGAAGTCACTGCGTTGCTGCTTTTGCTACTTCACTGTGCCTCCATACACTACTGCAACTCTACTCTACGCTGCTCAGACTTAGCATTCTAGCCACTACATCTGTCGCTCCAACACTCCTCTGCACCATCTGACACTTCGTCCATCCTACTACTACTGATTTGGGCTCCCGTAGCAAGGTATTGATTTGAGAGGTGGACTCCTCAAGGATCCTGCCCATTTGTAGCTCTTTCGAACTACAACTCCAAATCAAAATTAACCCACCTCCCTGCTGTAGGTGTCTTGGCTGTCATGGCGAACTCCTCCTCGATCTTCGCGGGTGTAGCCTTCAGATCATGCTTCTCATCTTTGTCCTTCTTTCTAAGAGGACACTGTATTGTGTAGTGGCCCATTTCACCACACCTAAAGCATTTGATCTTCGAGACGTCCTTCTTCTGCCTCTGCTGCTCTTGCTGCCCCTTAGATGCAAGGGCTGCTTTCTCGTCCTCCTCCTTGGGCTTTGACCTAGTGCTGCTACTTCCATCAAGTTTACACTTGACTAGATCTCTCCTTAGCTCTTCCTGCTTGAGAACTACCCACATACTATCCCAGTCTGGCAAATATGCCTTGCCTAGGATGCTTTGGACAAAGACTTGCCATTCTTCTAAGATTGATTTTAGGGTTAATCTCACAATCTCGGAACCTTGAGGTGTAGACCCCACAACTGATAACTCGTCCAGGGTCTCTTGAAGCTTCATGAGGAACAGATTTATGCGCTTCCCTTTTTGCATCTGCGCAGATCTCAGTTTCTGCTCTAAGTACATCTTCCGCTGCTCGGAAGACCTCTGATATAGTGTTGCCAAGGCATCCCACATCTCCTTAGCAGTCCATTCGCTAGCGACGTGACACACCACGTGATCCTTCACTCCATTGAGGATCATCCTCTTGGCCTTCGCCATTTATGCCTGGTACTTCTTCAGTGGATCTAGATTTGCTATCACAGCCACCACACCGTCGACATATGTCTTGAGGGAATGCTCATTTAGAAGGATGACATTCTTGGCTTCCAGATGACATAGTTGGATGCTTCGTCGAATCTATCCCGATCCTCAGACCACTGGTTTCCTTCTCTGCCACGAAAATGTTGAACTTCTCCTCTCTGCTTCTTACCCAATATGAAAACAAACGTCTTGGCGGGAAGTTTGCTAAGGAATAATTCCCTCACTGTGCTTATCCTCTCTCTCTTCTGACATCTTTCAGCCCAACAATCTACCTGCTGAAAATCTATGTCCCACCAACTCTTCCTCACGTTGAGGCTTAGCGCTACTCCATCTGCCACTGCCAAATCTCGATTTGGAAGCCCTTCCTCTTTGTCGACTCACTCAGAGAGAGACTTTCCTTGAACCTTCGACCCTCCTGGCTTGGACTGCGCAATCCCTCTGGGGATTCGAACTGCTGCCTCCTGCAACATTTTTGACCTCCTTTTCTGCTCAGCGTCGGGTTCTCTGGCACTGCTCCGATACCATGTGAAAAATTCCTACACTTGGAATCCCTACTGCAGCAACAGATGATATTTCTCCTACTTGTTAGATATACATGAACAAGTTATTTGTTGTTTCCTACGACAAACATTGAAATACATACACTACAACCTACACCATTTAAAATAATATGCCGAAACATGAAACTGAGCAAGAAGGAAAATACAACACAAATGACATAGTTATTTTTGGACAAACATCCTTGGAAAAACCCAATGTGAGAAAACCGGTGCAACAAATCTGAGGGTTTTATTATTAAGCAAAAGTATTTCTGAATACAATCGCTGGATGCACTCCCGACAATCTAGTTACAGAGAAAATCACTTGTCAGGAGAAATTAGTGAGATTACCTCACTCTACACTGCAAGTCCCGACTGATCTGGCCGTTGAACCACGAGTTCCTTGACTACTTCTACGCTGCCCCTGCGTGGGCCCTGCGTCAACCTCTAAGAGTTGTGTAAGCTCAATTGGGAATCTATTTGCCCTCAGAAGCCTATTCCAACTCTCCCAGCTCAGAAACGCTAGCTTCCTCAGCAAACTTGGACTTCTGCACTGGAGGCTATTGTGTTGCTTTGCGTGAGCCCTTCCTAGCTCTGCGTCAACCTTTCTGCCCTCTACACTGCCTCCTCTATGTGTGTCTCTGCCTCTCTGCTGAGTATTTTTGGCTCTGGAGAAGATCCTCCAATTGAAAATCTCTTTGCCCCTCTCCGCGTGATCACTACAAATCACTGCGCTACCTCTAGTTTCAGCAATTCGATCTGACTGATCAACTCTCTGTGTGTTTCCAAATGACCCTCAAACCAGCTTAAATAATTTTCTCCTTGACATTCAATGACCCATATTAGAAGCTAATCAATGGCTAAGATAATTTCTGCTTGATCCTTGTCTTCCTCTAGAAGTTACACCCACAGTTAGATTAATACCCATTAATTATTTTTATTTTCCTATGTTTAGACTTAGGGTCCCATTAAAAATAATTAGTTATTTTAATAAAATTGTTTTTGGGTGGAATTTCCCAAAATGCTTTCTGGGTTCTTTGGAATACATGTGCCTAAGCCTCCTTGCAATGTTTGAGACTTAGAGCACATCTGATGCTACTAGAAATCAACATTCCCTCTATTGCAAGTAGGGCTGCAACAACAACTTCAAATGTTGAGGGAAGACTTCCTCCTCAAGGTGACAATTATCCCCTGTGGAAATATGTCACAAGAGAGCAAGGGCCACCCAACAAGGTGAAGGGAGGAGGTAATATGAGTTGGAAATGCAGCTATTGCCACAATACTTTCAAGAGTACATATTTCCATGTGAAAGGTCATTTGTTGGCTTTACCAGGTTGTGGAATTGGAGTTTGTACAAATGTGCCTTTACCAAAGAGGAAAGAAATGCTAAGAGAGTCCAATGTTGCTATGGCAAATATGGCTGCAAAATAAAAAAAAGCCAAGAATGATGACCCCCTTCCATTCTTGAGGAAAAGCAGCAACAAATTCCCATTTGAGATTTATGGTGGGGGACAAGCTGCAAAAAGAAGGCGATTTCACTTGGTCCAATGGACAAGATTTTTCAGAAGGAGAAACGGGAAGAGCTTGATCTCACCATTTCCTTTTTTCGATGAAAATTTCATATCCTTTAATGTTGCATGCTCACCTCTATTTATTGAGATGTGTTGAGCTCTAATTCAAGGGGCTCCATCAGGGTATGTGCCTCCTGGGTCAGAGAAGCTTAAAACCACATTGTTGACAAAGGCAAAAAAAGAGGTGGAAAAAATGCTTGAGCCTATTTAAGCATAATGGCCAACATCTGGGGTTAGCATTGTTGCTGATGGATGGACAGATCCAACACGATACCCACTCATCAACTTCATGGTGTTTTCCTTGAATGGTCTAGTTTTCGTGAAAGTAGTGGATGCACTTGGACAATACAAGGATGCATAATATATGGGTGAGTTGTTTATTAAAGTTATTGAAGATGTAGGTGTTGATTCTTGTGTGAAAATCATTATAGATATTGCACCTGTTTGCAAGGCTACTGGCATGATTATGGAAGCTAAATATCCACAATTGTTTTGGACACCTTGCAGTGTCCATTCATTGAACTTAGCACTGAAATCTATTGCTTCTGATGTGCTTTGGATTGGTAACATTATTGAGGATGCACGACATATCTGTTACTTTGTACAAAATCATACAAATGCCCTCACTATCTACAAGGAGTACAACAATTTATCATTGTTGAAGATTGCGAATACATGGTTTGCCTCTTCATTCATCATGTTGAATAGGTTTAGGGAGATCAAGACCGCTCTTGGGGCCATGGTTATTTCAGAGTTTTGTTTTTTTTGAAGAAAGATAGATCAAGTAGCCTCTAAAAGAGTGAAGGACATAGTGTTAGATGATGCTTGGTGGGAGAGGGTAGATCTATTTATTCAGATCATGAACCCTATCATTTTTTCCCTTGGATTTGCAGATACAGACCAACCCATCCTAGGAGAGGTTTATGAGGGATGAGATTCCATGATTGAGTCTATGAGGAGCATTATTTTACAGAGTGAGTGCCTCGAGTATGAGACATCATCAGAGGCCTTCTTCACCACTATACAGGATATTCTTGTCAGCAGATGGGACAAGAATTGCACACCTTTACATTGTTTGGCTCACTCATTGAACCCAAAATACTACAGCCATGAGTGGTTGAATGGTGGACCTTCCTGAAGATTCCCTCCTCACATGGATGGTGAAATCTCATAGGGGAGGAAAGATGCATTCATGTGGGTTTTTCGAGATAGAGCATCCGTTGATGGGGTGGAGGATGCCTTTGCAGAGTTTTCCACTGGCACTGGTCGATTTGTAGGATATGATCTGATTAGAGACAAGGGGGCTAAAAAGCCCTATTCTTGGTGGGCAAATCATGGGGCAACAAGACCTCCTCCATAGCAGTTAGCCATGAGGCTCCTCTCTCAAGTGACTTCATCCTCTTGTTGCGAGAGGAATTGGAGCACATATGGGAATTTGTATAGTGTCAAGAAGAACAGGCTTGAGCAGTCCAAGGAAGAGACAATGGTGTATGTGCACACCAACGTTCGCCTTATTTACCGGAAGAGGTATGAGTGGTTGAAGGGAAAGAGAAAGATGTGGGATGTCTTTCCTGATGATATGGGTCTGGACAACAGTGTTAAGTTGCCATTGGCCAACTTGGATCTCAATGATCCAATGCTAGAGCCTGTCAGATTTGATGATGGTGATACTATAGAGGGGTCATCCTCCACACCAGCAGATGTAGAGATGACTTTGGATACAGAGGAGGTGGATGTAGCAGAGGAGAGAAGTGGTGATCATAATGATGAGGACATTGATGTTGATTTTGATGATGACTATGAGGATTGATGACTCATGAGTCATGAGTTACCTACTGCTTTGAGGCTTGTATACTTGTAATTGTTTTAAATTTTCTATTTCTATTTGCCATTGGCATTGCACTACCTATGTAATAAATTTTGATTTTGATGACTTAATGAGAAAACGACAATATCTTCATCTTACTATCTTGTCTTTCTCCTATTGGATCATTGATGCATTGAATATGTATTATGATTTATCATTTATGTCACAATTGTATTTGTATGCATAATGTTACTTAACCAAACTTACATCTAGATGATCTATGATTGAAATCAATGAATTTGTATCATGAATGAGAATTTGTGTAAGAAATATGTAATTTTTAATATATAT
>APFE031682872.1:207914-231931 GCA_000404065.3 Pinus taeda
TAATATATATATATATATATATATAATAAAAATGACAAAAAAAAGGTTACAAAGAGAACTTGTGGCCATTAGTCGTCGTACCGAGCCGCAGCCCCACAGTTTGCGGTGAACAAACCGCTGTCACAGTCGACAAACCACCATCCAGCTCCAACCTTCGGTGGACAATGGTCTGCTGCTACAACCACTATCAATTTGCCAACCTTCTTGTTGTCTGCAATGTTGTCATTCATCTCTGTTGTTGCTAGATTTCCCTCTTGGCGCAGCCAAGTCGTAAAGCCAACATGATTTTTTATTTTTATTTTTATGACAAGACAGAAAGTCCCCTTGCCTCGTCATTATTTCACTGCCCCCTACCCTGTGGTTTGACTTGTCTCGTTAGCAACCCCTTGTCAAATGTTTCTTGCTTTATCTGCTACCGACCATATGCCACAGTCCAACCATTAAACTGTCTGTGTGGCACCCTGCAAGCAACATACAACCATTTGTCCCACAACTGCCTGTAACTACTGCACATTCTTTGCAGCATTGTACTTCACCATCGATACTCACCACCATCATACAAACTACCTTCCAAATTCATTTATTTGTATAGTTACCTTTTCATTCTTTTTCGCTTCAAATTTTGTACATTAAATTTTCATTCATTTGTAGAGTCACCTCCATCCATACAACCACCTTTTCATTAATTGGGCCTCTTCAAAACATTTCATAAACATTTTTTTGACTTGTAAAGTCAATTAAAGAGAAAAAAAATCAAGTTTCATATAATATATAAAATTAAAAAGGAAAAAAAAAACGTGCTATATATATATAGAAATAATATATTATATAAAGGACTTTAACATCAAGTTAATTAAAATTTCCCAAAGTTCTAATTCAAAGCTCATATAAAAAGAAATTACGAGGAAAAAAGGAAAAAGAAGTGATTTATAAACTAATAATAATAATAAATGGGTAAAAAAAAAGGAGGTAAAACAAAGGTTATTGAAGAATTTTTGAAATTGAAGTATTATTTATCATAAATTATATATGAAAAATATATTGAAGTGGGTCTCTATTAAAATTGGCAACTAGGGCCAAATTCCACCTTAGGACAGCTCATATGATGGAGATGATTATTGCATTGGATTCCTCGTTGACCAAGCCTCATTTGACCAAGTTTGATTTTGATCTTCAGGGCAGAATTCCGATTTCTCTAGGTCGAGTTGCTGGGCACAGATTTTAAGGTACTTTGGGTAGGTTGACTTCAGATTTGACCACAGAAATTACATCAGTGTTTCTCTCTTTTGACTAGGTTTGACTGAACTGTTTTGGGCTGACTTTGACTCTCTTGTAAGGCCGAATTGGACTGCTGTTGACCGAGCTGCTTGGAGGACAATTTGATGCTGATTTGACCCTCTTTGACTTTTTGGTTAGGGATACAGTTGACTGTTGTTGACTGCTGATTTTGTCAGGGCTGTTTTGTCTATGTATTGGGCAAGTGAATTTGATCTATGTACTCTTTCTCTCTGCTGCCCTATTGCCTTTGGCATCATCTTTATCATGCAGTGATTTCAAGGTTACTTGAGAGTGGGAGCGACATTTTTAGAAGCTCACGGTTTGGGAGCGATCATTTATATAATATATATTGTCTTATATTTTGATGCATGTATGTCAACAAAAGCATGTAGAATGATGAATTAGATATAAAAAACATAAAAAACATAGATTTAAGTTTTTAACCATATAACAACGATCATCTAGAAGTTATAATCTTCATCAACCACGTTCTCAAGTTAGTAACATACAACATATTGAGTCTCATGATTCATCAATCTTAAAGTTTCAAGCTTTCAAAATTCAAAATATAACATTTATCATAATTGATCACCAAAGTTGTACTTGTAAGTTAAGTGTAACCATTACAACAAAGAATATCTAACATGAAATGAAACAACTTTCAACTTTCATGAAGCATCATATTCATAATTCATTACTAGTGAGTTATAATTGCCAACTTCAAAGTTCAAAGTTCAAACTTAAATTGTCATAATCATATATTGTTTACAAAAAATATCATAATAAATATGAAAGAGTCAATAGTTATTAAAACTACTAGAAACTAGAAAATTCAAAAGACAAGTAAATCTATTATCTAGATTCTACAACTTCCTCTTGCCGCAACGAAAAATGTCTAATTTCTGAGCAGGTCGTGGTGGTCTTCTAGGAGTCTCCTCTTGCATAGTCCCACAATCAGAACTAGAAGCCACATGCCCTCCGCGTGAGGATGTAGATGGAGGAGGCGGCAACAACAAAGGAACAATACTTGGAACTCGAGCACTAGCGCTGCTACTGGATGGTGGGGGTGGCACGGTTGTTGTTCTTTCATCTTCATCTCTCATAAGTTCTGCTTCCAATTCTTTAAGATGTATAGTGCCATCCTCCAAATTATCGTCCTTTGGGTGGTTGTCCCAAATTTTATATGTTGGATCCTCATAAGCCGGATCACAGTAATGACTCAACAACCTCAAGTTGTAGTGCACATAAACAAAGCTTTTTGCCCGGTTTTCATTGAGTATGTTTCTTCTCACATTATGTATGAAGCTGTAGGTGCTCCAACACCTCTTTGCAGAAGAAGTATTTACAACCTGTGAGAGAAATTTTTTTGCCAATTTTGGCAAAAGTCCCATGCCGCCATATGCTTCCCACCATGTGAGATCATCAAATTTGTCTCTATATTCCATTGCATGCAAAGAACCAAACAAAACAACGCAACTGAAGTATCTGCCTAATTCAAGACGCAAATTAGCACACTCCTCCTTGTCAGGTACCAACTTGTCTAATGCTTGCATATATCCTGTAGATACCTCTTGGTTTGTATGGGGTTTGACCCTAACCTCACCCCCAAGTGCAGGTTGGCCCAACCAAGATGGAGAGTAGTATTTTGGCATAAGGATATATGCCAAGGCATGTAATGGAACAATAAGTTTATTCCACCATGTACACACACAATTGTGAATCAGTGTATACAAGTTGGGATCATCTTTCTGAACAATATCTTTTATTTGCCCCAACATGGTATCCATATGCTCATACAGCTCTCCAATCACTAGTTTATATGTATATGCAAAACAAATCATGTGATAAATGGGCTTGGTGAATTCCAATACTTGCCTCACACGTGCGCAAAACTGACCATCAAGAGCAGTCTCCTCCACCTGTTCAAAACCTTGCTTGTTAGCTGCATTTGCAACCCTTTCCTTTAATACCTGCCAGTGTGGACTTGATACCATGCTATCCAATGACTCTCTTACCTTCAAAAGGCGCCTGAAGGTGAGGTAATAGCTAACAAATCTAGTCTTCACAATCTTCAACAGCTCCAATCTTGAGTGACTGCGAAAAAGCCCATGGGTACTGCTATGATTTGTAATAAATTTTATCATTTGTTTGCCTCTCTTGTGAAAATCATCAATCCATTTGTGTTGTTGGTTTTTGTTCTTTATAATATCATACATCAAAAGGTTCATTGTGTGAACCAAACACCCAGACCAAAATATGTTGGGGTATTTATCCTCAATAATTGCTCCCATTGCCTTACACTTAGCAACATTATCAGTGATGACTTGGATGACATTGTATGGCCCAATACGTTCAATTGTTTCAAGTAATGGTTCTACAATGCTGATGCCAGTCTTGAACTTCTCTGAGTAATCATATGCTAAAAGAAAGATGGCACCACTAACAAACACAACAAGAACACTTATCAATGGCTTGCTTTTTACATTTGTCCATCCATCAAATACAATGGACACCCCATGCTTAGTCCAAGAATTTGTCATTCTACTCAAAGAATGTGATATTTTTGCTTTTTCATGATCAAGTCCAATGGTTCTAGCCTTGTCATACCTAGGGCTCTCGTATCCCTTAGGGGCATCATTTATGGTAGAAACCATTTCATGCTAATAAGGTGAGCGAAGAACATTGAATGGTATCCCACATGCATAGAGAAACTGGTAAACTTTTGAATCCACATCATTTCTATACCCTTCATCAAGGAAATCGGATATGGTTCTATGCCTTAAAGAGATGTTTGGTGACAGTGTGCCTCCATATCCACTCCCATGGGAGGATGTTGAAGGAGTTCTATGTGCATGTTGATGTGATTGTGAGCTCTGTTCAAAGAAACCTTTTGAATTTTTAGATTTGTATTTGGCTTCATCCTCTTCCCTTATGTATTTGGTTCTATCTGTTGCTGACACACTTGTACAAGTTTTGATTCCTATTTGTTTATCTCCGTCCCATGGCCTTTTCCCACAGATGTGCCTTCTGGCATGGGTGTATGAACCTGTGTAATTATTGTTGCAATGGGGGCCTTGAAATTTAGTGGTTCCACCCCGTTTCCCCACTTCAGGCCTAGTAAAATATTTGCACAATGGGGTTTGGTCTTGTTTAGTTTTTTGGGCTGAATCATGTTCACTCTCCTCCTCCTCACCAACCTACTCCTCTCCGGGGTTTTCATCATATCCACTATAACCCACTTCTTCATCCTCTTCTTCATGTTCAACCCTCCTTTTTCTACTCTCCAACTCCATAATAACCAAAAAAAGAACCAAAAAGAAGAAAATGCCAGGCCATATAACCATGACGTTTGAAATTTGAAGTTTTGAATCCGCAAAAAAATGGATGAATGGGAATGGGAAATATAGAATTTTATTTATTTAGCAATGAACATAAAAAAAAATGCTAGATTAGAGTGTAGATCCTACCTCTTTGTCCTCTAATCTCAAGCTCCAATCTCCCCTTGCAAGCTCCTCAAACTCCTCTCTCACCAAGTTCCTCTCCTTGCTTCAAACTCTCTCTTGCTCCAAACTCTCTTGCTCTCTCAATGGGATGAAGTGAATAATGGGAGGGGAGAGGGTCTATTTATTTTCCCCCACTCTCCTTCCCTCTCTCATCTTCCCTTTTCCCTCCCTTTCCCCTTCTCTCTACACCGTCGTTGCCCTCCCTCTCGGTGGTGCGGGCTTTCCTTTCCGCTGGTCGGGAGCGATTGCTCCCCGACCGCTCCCCCATTGAAAAAATCACTCCAGTAGCGGTGCTCCCGACTTTGCTCTTGAAAAAACCAGGGAGCGATTTTTTTTTGTCGGGAGTGTGCTCCCAACCCGCTCTCGAGTCACTCCTACCCGGAGCGCGAATTGGGAGCAAGATCGTGGGGGGGGTGCTCCCCTGCAATCCTGGGTGATTTAATGGTCTTCTGGATGATTTCTGGAGTTACATTTTGGCAAATTTCTATATTTTTCCTTCGGATTTTCCCTAGATGGAATTTTAATCTGTTGACACCCCCTGACATATGCTTGCCACAGAACTTGCAAGTCAAATATTGTCTATTGACACCCCCGTTGTTGGGTATAGGATTAGGTTCACGTTGAGAAGTGGACAAATTTCCAAATCGACGCCAAAAAACTAATCTCCTCCTCTTGGGCAGTGGCAAACACCTCCTCTTTCCACAGGGATGAATGGTAGAAGTTAGAGTGAAAAATGATTGAAAATTTCGCCCTTTTCCTCACTTATGCATGGCCCGGATAGTCTCCATGATTTTTTCCATTGACTCTCAAGTTCATCACAATTTTTATGATAAAATCTTGAGTTTTTTTATTTTCAAAAAATCGGCCGATAATATCGGGCCAACTCAAAAAATCGGACTTTGCTGATTTTATTGCGACTTTTTTCACATTGTGTGGGACGTCATCTTGAATCCTGATTAAATGATTCCTCTAATGATTAATCACAAAATGCTCCGTATGTAGGTTAGATGTCCAGCACCTCAATGACATGGTATATTTCTACTACAATCTCATGTTATGGGTCAGGCCGATAAACAAAGTACCTGATACAGATGCCATTTCATTGGAGGCACTTGATACCACGAGTCCGTGGAGGGTGGAGATCGAGAGGCCTATCATGGAGGAGGCACTCTAGTGGTTGGAGCAAGAGGGTGAGGAGGAGGAGGATGCTCCACTTGTAGGAGAGACATATTTAGAGTAGGGGGAGGATATTGAATTTGAGAGTTTGCCAAAGATACAACCACTGAACCATGACCACTTGCACGGAGACTGCCAACTAGGGGAAGAAGCGGAAGACATCCCACTTCATCTTCCACATTTTCCCCAAGAGTTTCACCTTCCACTTCAGGCTCGGGCTCAACACATCCACCTACTGCTTCTAGAGGACGAATGAGGCTAGTGACCTTTGCTTGTAACATGAGTAGAAGGAATCGTTGAAACTTGACATTTTAGTGCATCATGATTAGCCTTGCAGGCTTGTAGTATCTAGATGCCTCATGATGATCATCTCATGAGATACACCTTTTTGTTTTGATGAAATTTTCTTTGATCTTTATTAAGACTTGTGACTCAAGAGAGACAACAGATCATATTTCAGTATCGATGTTTGATGTACCACTTGACATCTTATAGATTTTATATAGTAGTTTTATCTTCATATTTATGCGACATTGTCATTATTTGATGTTGATGTTGCTTTAGAACTTTAAAAAATTGAAAAAAATGAGTATTTTTTTTTTTTTTAAGTTTCCCAATAATTTTCCCGATATTGCAGATAATTATAAATTTGAACCCCCGGCGATAAATTGCTGATAATGATAAATGTAATATTGTTATGGCATGTTAACCTACTATTATTATAGTAAGGCAGGATCGGGTTGTCCTGTTATTAACAGCAGTATGGCCTATTATCAACATGTAGTGTGGCTTACAGTTAATGGACAAATACTGCTGTCATCTTAGTTAATATTATGGCTTTTATTTAGTTCACGGTAGAGTATGGTGTGGCTGTTATTTAGTGTCTAAAACATCTATGATGTGATGCTGAGTACAGATGTTATTTAATGTATATTATAGATGTTATGAACAACATGCATGCCATTAATGCCTGATATAACTTGCCCTTTATATTATTGACTGCTTCTGAAGGTTCGTAATCCAAGGAATTTAGCCATTACTCAAAAACGATATTCTTCATTGCTCTTAATTATAATTATTCTTAGGTAATTTTTAATAGATCTGTAGTTGAAGCATTGAAATTAGAAGTTTGCTTATGCCAATGCATCTGCCAGATCATTGTGGCCCTTAGTTGGCTGTAATAATTTGTCCTCCTCCTGCAGGCTATGGAATATTTGTTCAGGTGCAGACAAGAAAGAGGTGTCAGTTCTGAGAAGGAGTTCTATGCATTTCTCTCTGAATTTCAAACGGCGTCCAGGTCTGGCAATGGCAGAGTGGCAATACGAGTGTTAATTATCATCCAAAAAGTGAAAATACTTGAATTTGTTTATGCATGCTGTGAATATTTTCCTAAACTAGTTTGGTTTCCTATTTGAGAGAGCAAGGTATGGTAGTGAACTATATGTTTATATAACTTATGTTAACAAATATTACTTACAAAAGGAAGCCCGAATCAGGATGAGAGTATCTAACAAGGACTTCATTTCATCTTTAAAGAGTAGAATGGCACTTGCAAATAGGTTTTAATGCCACAAGTTTTCTTCATTCATGTTGCAAATAGACTTTAACTGCATGCTGATAAAAAGTTCACAGAGAAGGTTATGAAATGACTTAGATTCTTTTGGTGATATCCTTGAGCAACTGTGACCAACTATGGGAATAGAAGTCCAGAGGATATCTAGAAATACAGATCTATTCTTACATACGTGGCTTCCTTTATTAAAATCATTCCAAATCATTGGAAGCCATGCTTCCTTCTTGCTGGTTATCTTCCAGTTATGTAACTATTTGTTTATAGATTAGGATATACGATGAATCAAATAAGTTATGCTTGCATAAGTTGGGTATTTTCTCTTTTCAGGTAAGATGGTATTGAGATAAGATAAGATAATACAATTATATTAATTTTCAATGAATAGCAAAAAACATTGGTCAATGGAACTGAAGAAAAAAATTACGGTAAGCCATAAGCACATGCAAGAGTGCTTGAGGCTACTGTCAAAGCATAAAATAAGATAAACAAACATATACATGATAAATACATGTTCTTATGGTCGTCTTCCATCAAGATCAAGAGGAAGAAAGAAGTAACCAGTTTAACATGATTTGTCATTGATGGATCCTATAAGATCTGCTTCCTGAGATCTAGTACTTCCCTCTAAAACAGAGAAGTAATCAATCTAGCATGGTTTGCCATAGGTGGACCCTATAAAATCTATTTTCTGAGATCTAGTACTTCTCTTGCAACAAATATATACACTTTCAGATTGAGTACCTAAAGAAAGATTATCTACAAGATCCTTGGGAGCACACTCATTAGAAGCCATTGTCCAGTATATCTTTTTGACTTGCTCAAACAGTTTATTTTCTCCTTCTCTGGTTTTAGAAATTCTTACAGTCGCCTCCTTTGCTGCAAGAAACACTTTTTCATCTCATAGAGTTTACGTGAATTGTGCACATCCCTTTGTTACTCTCCCAAAACCTTCTGGCATACCATCTCCCCCCACCACTCCCCTCTCCATCATTCCTAACCTCAGCTCCATGTTTTCTCATACTTATGCTATCTGATGTCCTAGAACAAGCCTTGGTCCATGTCACCTCTCCCCCCTCTCTTGCTACTTATTCTCAACATCTTTTGGCATACAATCTCCCCCGACCACTCCTTTCTCCCATCAATCTTAACCCCAGCTCAATGTTTTGTCATACTATGCTATCTGATGTCCTAGCACAACCCTTGGTCTGTGTCACCTCTCACCCCCTCTTGCTACTTATTCTCATATTGGGATACCCAGGGGTAAATTAGAATGATGAATACTAACAAAGCAACAGAGGATGGGTTTTAGGTTGAGTTCTTGAAATATGCTGTCCATGCTCTCGATGATCACATTACCTATCTATTTAATCATGTTGTTAATAAAGGTTTTCCACAAACTTGATCCCATCATCTTATTAAGATTGATTTGCTCGTTTTGGTGTTGTATGTAGATGACTTATTTGTGATAGGTGCAAAGAAGCTTATTGTAGAGTGCAAAGTAGACAATGCAGCTAAGTTAAAGATGAAGGACATCAACATGATGCATTACTTCTTGGGTTTGGCGGTGTGGTAGAGATCAGGGTAGATTTACCCTGGGTAGGGTAAGTATGCAGTTGAGATCCTGTGTTGAAATTTGGGGCAGCTTCAAGATGAATTTCCCCAAAAGAAATCCAATTACCCCAAAGAGAAGCCCAGCTACCCCAAGGAGAAACCATCTTGCCCCAAAAAGAATTTGAATTTGTTAAAAGGGAAATTACTATTCATTGGCACTCTTCTCACTATTATTTAATGTGACATAATTTAATTGGGCATCTATGTCGGCTTCAATATCAAGGCATTTATTAGCACGCTAATTATTCGAAGGATCTTCTTCGTATGGTATAGTCCTAAAAGCTATAGTCACTATTAAGACAAGGAGCTGAGACCGCCTGTGGAATTAACTACTAGCATTTTCATCAGTCCTGGGCATTTGAAAGTCAAGATGAGACCTAGATTGAATTATAAGAAAGGCAATCTAGGCCTTTGAAAGGTGTATTCATCTATCATCAGTCACCATCATTAATAAAAGCATACGCTGACTTGTGGAGACAGTCTGAGTTTCTGTGGTATGAGATCCATAATTTGTGCCTTCTACAGTGGCGTGATCAGGATATCTATATCTATATCTATATCTATATATATATATATATATATATATATATATATATATATATATATATAGATTATAGACACACACACAACTTGAACTACTCATATCAGTTGAGCCGACCTGTGGAGATTTTGCAAAAAGGTTTCAGTGGCAATATTGAAATAATTATTGAATAAGGGTTTATATTTGGTCACGTTCGAAAGGAGGGGAACCTACAGGCAGAAGGTGAAGTCACACTATAAGTACTAGACAATTTTGAAGTATTGACAGTCAACACTCTGGAAAATTCTTGGGCATAAGAAAAATTATTGCATCTGTAGCAGCCAGTCCAGTGAGATTTGTGCATTTCAAGGTGGATTCAGAGGAAGAGAAGTTTGTTGGAAGCAGTAAATCCAGAGGTAGTAAGTAGGGTCATGATATTGTGATAGTCTTTCTTTGAAGAAAGGTCCTGTTTGCCTCATTCTGTTCCATCATGGGAAAGGGTTATCATTGATGACAACAAAATAAGTTTCGTTGACTAACATCATGAAAATTTCAAGAAATTCTTGGGTAAAAGCTATATCATTGCAGACAACTCTCTAAGATCTGTGCATCACTGATAAACAAGAAAAGAGCAGTAGTATATTGCTCCTGGAGCTAGAAAAGATAAAGCACATACAAAGAAGGATATCTTGAGTTGATGCACAACTTGAAGTAAAACAATGAAGAAACCATGGCATCCGAAATTGCAGGCCACTACAGGTATGTTAGCATGAGGTATGTATGGCATAATTTTGTTAAGGGTCCAACATGAACTATTGTGGGGTTAGTGGTACTAGGGTTTGTTGTTAAAATTTTTGATGTAGGAATTGATATATGAAAACCTTCATTGGCATAAGTAAAAGCCCTATTCATATGGAAACCTTGACTATGTTACCTTAAGAAAATCCTAACCCTCAGTCTTTAGGGTTTGTGCGCTATCTAGGGCTCATGTCTAATAGGTATGGATAAGGTTGATAAGTTGTATATGGAGTCCCTGGTCTAGGGTCGATACTTGAAACCCTAAGAATTCAACCTCCAAGTCTCATGGCAGTGTTACTTGGGAGTGGGAGCGAAAGTGGGGAGCGGGAGCGAAAATGGGTGCGGGAGCAACATTTTCAAAAGCTCCCGGTTTGGGAGTGAATCCAGGAGCGATATATATATATATATATATATATATATAGTATATTATTTGGAAGGGGAGCGAAAGTGGGGAGCGGAGGCGAAATGGGTGCGGGAGCAACATTTCAAAGCTCCCGGTTTGGGAGTGAATCCCAGAGCGATATTATTATATATATTAATATAAATTTTTTATATTTTTGATACCATATATGTCAACAAAAACATGTAGAATGATGAATTAGATATAAAAAACATAAAAAACATAGATTGATCATTGAACCATATAACATCAATCATCTAGAAGTTATAATATTCATCAAACCACCTCCACAAGTTAGTAACATACAACATATTGAGTCTCGTGAATCATGATTCATCAATCTTAAAGTTTCAACTTCAAGCTTTCAAAATTGAAAATTCAATATATAAATTTATCATCATTGATCACCAAAGTTGTACTTGTAAGCTAAGTTTAACCATTACAAGAAATAATATCTAACATGAAATGAAATGTTATAAAATGAATTATGAAATGAAATGAAACAACTTTAACGAAGCATCATATTCATAATTCAGAATCATTACCAATGAGTTATAATTGCCAACTTCAAAATTCAAACTTAAATTGTCAGATATTGTTTACAAAAAATATCATAATAAATATGAAAGAGTCAAGACTCAACAGTTATGAAAACTAATAGAAACTAGAAAAGACAAGTAAATTGTAAATCTATTATCTACTACTTCATGTGGCCCTTGCCACGAGAAGTGTTTGATGTATGAGCAAGTTGTGGTGGTCTTCTAGGAGTCTCCTCCTGCACAGACCGGTGACTAGAACCAGAAGGCACATGCCCTCCACGTGAGGGTGTAGATGGAGGCGGCGACAGCAAAGGAACAAGACTCAGAACTTGAGCACTGCTACTCGATGGTGGAGGTGGCATGGTTATTGCTTCATCTTCCTCTCTCATAAGTTCCGCTTCTAGTTCTTCAAGATGTATAGTGCCATCCTCCAAATTATCATCCTTTGGGTGGTTGTCCCAAATTTTATATGTTGGATCCTCATAAGCCCGATCACAGTAATGACTCAACAACCTCAAGTTGTAGTGCACATAAACCAAGCCTTCTGCCCGATTTTCATTGAGTCTATTTCTTTTCACATTATGTATGACACTGTAGGTGCTCCAACACCTCCCTGCAGAAGAAGTATTTACAACCTGTGAGAGAACTTTTTTTGCCAATTTGGCAAAAGTCCTTCGCTGCCATATGATTCCGACCATGTGAGAGCATGAAATTTGTCTCTATCTTCCATTGCATGAAAGGTACCAAACAAACCAGTGCAACTGAAGTATCTGCCTAATTCAAGACGCACACTAGCACATTCCTCCTCCCTGTTAGGTATCAATTTTTCTAATGCTTGCAAATATCCTGTAGATACCTCTTCATCTATATGGGGTTTGAGCCTAACCCCACCCCTTGGTGCAGGTTGGCCCAACCAAGATGCAGAGTAGTATTTTGGCATAAGGATACACGCCACGCAGTGTAGTGGAACGTTAAGTTTATCCCACCGTATACACACACAATTGTGAATCAGTTTATACAAGTTGGGATCATTTTTATGAACAATATCTTTTATTTGCCCTAACATGGTATCCATCTATTCATACACCTCGCCAATCACTGGTTTATTATTAGAATAATACTATTTAGTGTTTAATGCTCATTCTTATTAGCTGTTATTATTTTTATCTTTTTAGTAGCTTCTTAGATGAAACTGGTTGTTTCTATTTCCTAATAGAAACCTAATGTTTCTATTACTGTAAATATCTCTGTATTACTTATTGAGCTTCATTTTGCTCATGTAAATCAATTCATTCATTGATTATGGTATCAAAGCTTAGGTATTTTTTCGAAATAATTTTTCATTATTTGAAAAATTTCGTGCTTCATTTCGAAATTGCTCTCTAGGAATTTTTTTTTTTTTTGGGTGTCCTATTTGTTTTTAGCTGGAGTTCGACTAGCCTTGGCAAAACACCATGGGAATCTCACACCGTATCTGTCACTTGCATTAATCAAATTCGACGCATTTGATCCCATCGATCCTTCGTTGTGGAGTTTTTTGTTTTCTTGCTTAGTTAATCGTGCCACAGCGGGATCGAATCTTACTGTGTTAATTTATCGGTTCGATTTGGTGTGAATTTTTTTTTAGGTTCGTGTTCAACGGATCTATGGTGTTCTTGAAGTCTCCGCGATTCCATACAACGTTTCATTCTCACGCAAGACGTGAATTCTGAGTTGTAGCACAATGCCGTTAGCGTGACCCGTCACGAGCACCTTTTCATTCTTCTCGACTGCTCTCTGCCCCAAGCGTGGTCATTATCGGTCTCAGGTTGTCACTTCTCGATGGTCTGGTTCAGTTAGCTGAGTTGGAGGAACCCGCACTACTCGAAACCCCAGCCAGATGAGCACGATTCTTCCACCATCGTGAAAAAAAAAAAGGAGAATGTTGTTTCCGCTTGCTGGAACTGTCCGCTGCAAAGCCGCCAACCGCATATCTCCATTACCTTGGCTTACACAAAGTTTTTAAAATGTCGAATTGTTTGCATCTATGGTGGATAACACGCTGTGAAAATCTGAGAGGTGAGCAGTTAGAGGTGCACGATGGAGGTACGTAATAACAAGATGGAGGCAGTCTAATATCGAACCCTTCTTTGTCAGAACCTGTTCCATATGTGTAGCAGCAACATCATCAGATGCGTCTACACCATTCACATTAGATGCGTCTGCACCATTCACATTCACATTGGTCAGTTTTTTTAAAAACTGCGCAGCTTTGTTTTCTATGATTGCATGCTTCAGCAGTGTGTTGTTTCAATAAAGAGATAGTGCGCGTCATTTGCTAGGTTGAAGAAAGCAACCATTGAGTGAACCAAGGAGGGGACGCACGTTCAGAGCCACGTTTTTTATATATATATTGTTTTGGTATGATACAGGTATCATCTGTCCATAAAAATTACGATTTCCGGTTCTGTTTCATATTGCATCAGCACCTGTAAGTATTACCAGGAAAGTTTCTGCTATATTTGGCCCAGAGTCTGAGGTTTAATCAATAAGATTTCAAGGTTGGTTGCAAGGGCCAAGTTTTCATTCTGATTTGCACCAACTCCGGTCAGATTTTGTCCGAATCAAATGGCCTCACTAACCAATCTGATGTTGGAAGGCAGTGAGCGCTTTAACGGTACCAATTATAACATCTGGAAACAGAGAATGTTAACCATTTTGAATATAGGCGTCTTGATCAGCTCGTTCTAAACAAAGAGCTCCGTCCTAGTACAGCTGGCACTGATCAAGTTAAGTTTGATGAACGAAATCGAGAGGCCGTTATGCTTCTCAAGCTCTCTGTGACTGATGATCAGTTACTGCAGATTCCTTCTGGCAAGACAGCTGCCGAGATTTGGCAACATTTGAAGGAACTGCACGAGACATCCGACAAGCGCAGAGCTTTCTTTCTCAAGAATCAGTTGTTCTCCATCATGATGGACGAACATATGTCTCTACAGGAACATCTTAACAAGGTTAAAGACATTCGAGATTAGCTCGAAGCCATTGTTCGAACCATGGAGGAAGAAGATATGGTAGTCATCAGTCTGAAAAGTCTACCAAGATCTTATGAGCACTTCATAGAAACACTCAACATTACCTCCACTAATGTTGATCTGAAGTTTCTGGAGTTATGCAATAAACTCATGCAGCAGGATCGTTGGAAACAACAGTTTGGTAGTGGTGCTTCATCAGCCTCCTCAGAAAATGCTTTTGCTGCCAAATATCAGTCCTCTCAGTCTTTTCAGTAGAAAGGTTCTTCTCAGCCTTTTGATCTCGCTAAAAAGAAAAATGTGCAGTGTAATTACTGTCACAAGTTCGGTCACATGAAGAAAGATTACCGACAGAGGATTGCTTTTGAACAGAAGAAACAGGGAGGGTCCCATCAAACAGCGAATGTTGCTGAACATTCCGAGCAGACAGAATCTGCCTTTTACGCCTTTATGGCTAAAAGGTCTTCAGATCATGTGCCGTCTTCTGCTTGGTATATTGACTCTGGTGCATCACGCCATTTCTCTCACAGGCGTGACTGGTTAATTGACTTCTCACCTTTCAATGATTCAGCAGTATTCGGTGGAGGTGAGGAGTACACAGTGGTTGGCAAAGGTACAGTTCAGATTCAGTCTGATGGGCGCACACTCATCTTCTTGAATGTATACTATGTTCCTGGTATGGAAATTAATTTGCTGTCTGTCAGCCAGATTATGAGAAACTCTCCTCAGCTTGATGTAGTGTTCAGTGCACACAAGTGCTCCATTATCGACAGGGACACTAGTCTTACGGTTGCTGTTGGCCTAGAGGATCATGGTCTGTACAGGCTTCTTGACACTGGAGATTCTCCAGAAGTAGCTCTAGCAGCTCGTGTTTCTCCCATCAGCACTCTGTGGCATCAACGATATGGGCATCTAAACATGCAGTATCTCTCTCAACTCTCTCGGGAGGGACTTGTGTCAGGGTTACCTGATATTCAGACTCAGCAGTTGGGAGTATGCGGCGCCTGTCAAGCTGGCAAGCAACATTGGTCTTCATTCAAGAATGGAGAATCTTGGCGCGCATCTAAGGTACTCCAGTTAATTCATGCTGATATTTGTGGTCCTATGAATACATCTTCTATTACTGGTTGCAAATATTTTTTGCTTATTGTAGATGATTTCAGTAGAAAGATGTGGGTGTATTTTCTAAAATATAAATCTGATGCATTTAGTACCTTTCAGAAGTTTAAAACATTAGTTGAAAAAGAGTTTGGTTGTAATATCATGACTCTTAGGACAGATAATGGGGGGGAATTTTGTTCTTCTGCTTTTTCCAACTTCTGTGATACTCATGGCATCAAACGCCAGTTAACTACACCCTACACTCCTCAGTAGAGCAGTGTTGTCGAACGCTGCAACCATACGGTCGTTGAAATGGCTCGTTCCATGTTACAACACAAGAGTGTTCCGAACAAATTTTGGGCTGAAGCAGTATTCACTGCTGTCTATCTTCTTAACTGATCACCTACTCAAGCTGTTAAGGGGAAGACTCCCGAAGAGGTTTGGTCTGGCCGTAAGCCTAAGATTAGTCACCTCAAAATATTTGGCTCAATTGCATATGTTTGGATTCTAGCTGCTAAGCGATCTAAGTGGGATTCCAAAAGCTAGAAACTCATGATGACAGGGTACAGTGATCATCACAAGGCCTATAGGCTGATAGATATAGCCACTGGTCGTCTTAGCTTCAGTCGGGATGTAGTATTTGATGAAGACAGAGGATTCTTTCAGTCTTCTCCTTCTGAGCAGTTTTCTGAGGATCAACCTCACAGTGTTCTTCTTCCGGTAGGTCCACCTGATGGGAGGGATGATGCAACATCAGTATTTGATAATACACTACCTGAGCTTCCTCCGGAAAATAACCCTCCTCTTGCTGCTCCTATTGTTCTTGAGCCTTCTCCACCTCCTCCTAATATTGGTTCCTCTACTCTTCGGCCTAAATGGTGGGCTAAAACCATTGGTGATCTCCGGGATAATGAGCTCCTTGAAGGTAGAACTTCTAGACATAAGAGCAAACAACAGTCTACAGTAAATTTTGCTCTTATGGCTAACCTACACAGTGTTTTTGAGCCTCAAACCTATTCAGAGGCTAAGGGTACATCTGAGTGGGAACAGGCTATGGAAGATGAATTCCAGAGTCTTCAGAAGAATCACACGTGGATCCTTTCTGATCTTCCTACAGGGAAAAATCCCATCAGCTGCAAATGGGTGTATAAAGTGAAATACAAAGCTGACGGAACCATAGACAAGTATAAAGCTTGTCTTGTTGCTCGAGGGTTTTCACAGAAGGAAGGCATTGACTATGAGGAGACCTTTATTCCTACAGCCAAGATGAGTACCATACGGCTTGTCCTTGCCCTAGCAGCTCAGTTCAATTGGAAAGTTCATCAGATGGATGTAAAGAGTGCTTTCCTAAATGGTGACTTACAGGAAGAAGTCTACATGACGCAACCTCCAGGATTCAAGGTTGCCGGTCAAGAACAGAAAGTGTGTAGATTAGTTAAAGCACTCTATGGATTGAAACAAGCTCCTTGGGCTTGGTACATGAAAATTGATCAGTATCTGACAGATCATGGCTTTCAACAGAGCCCATCCGATGCAAACTTGTATATCAAGCATACTGGTGATGATATTTTGTTTGTGGTTGTCTATGTGGATGACCTTATCATTACTGGCAGCTCTGCACATTTGATCCATGGGATCAAACAAGACTTATGCAGCACCTTTGATATGATAGACTTGGGACTTCTTCATTACTGTCTGGGGGTTGAAGTCTGGTAGACTGAGAACAACATCTTTCTCTCTCAGTCCAAGTATGCCAAAAATCTTGTGGATAGGTTCAAAATGCAGGATTGCAAACCGCCCACGACTCCTATGGAACCAGGGCTCAAACTTTCAGCTTAGTCATCCTCCCCCCTTGTGGATGAAACTTTATTTAGGCAATTAGTGGGCAGCCTCATCTACCTTATTGCCACTAGACCTGACATCTGTTTTGCAGTGAGCTACATTTCCCGCTTCATGGCAGCTCCTAAGGCTAATCATTGGATAGCAGCAAAGCGTGTGCTATGATATGTGCGTGGCACTCCTAATTATGGACTCCTATACACTCGAAGTTCCAATCCTATACTCAGTGGTTACACAGATTCTGACTAGGCCGGTTCGGTTGATGATCGAAAATCTACAGCTGGGTATGTGTTTAGTCTAGGATCCGGTGCTGTCACCTGGACTAGTAAGAAGCAACAAGCAATGGCTCTCTCCTCAACAAAAGCAGAGTACCGAGAGCAGTTAAGGCATCTTGTGAAGCAGTTTGGGTTCGACGTATGCTTGCGGATATGCATGTTTCCTAGACAGGTACTACTCCCTTGTTTTGTGATAATCAGGGAGTGCTCAAACTTGCCAAGAATCTAGTCTTTCATGAACGAACAAAGCATGTGGAAACCCATTGCCACTACATTCGCCAGCTTGTTGAAGGCGAATCCGTTCAGTTGCAATATGTTCCCACAATGGAGCAGCCCGCAGACATCTTCACCAAGCCTCTTGGTCCTGATAAGTTTTAAAATTCAGAGGGTCTTGGTGTTGTAAATAGATTGAGCATTAAGGGAGGGTATTAGAATAATATTATTTAGTGTTTAATGCTCATTCTTACTAGCTGTTGCTATTTTTAT
Source organism: Pinus taeda (assembly GCA_000404065.3). Classification (NCBI taxonomy): domain Eukaryota; kingdom Viridiplantae; phylum Streptophyta; class Pinopsida; order Pinales; family Pinaceae; genus Pinus; species Pinus taeda. The sequence continues at coordinate 226,025 of APFE031682872.1, forward strand.
CTTTCTAGCAGTTTCTTAGATGAAATTGGTTGTTTCTATTTCCTAATAGAAACCTAATGTTTCTATTACTGTAAATATCTCTGTATTACTTATTGAGCTTCATTTTGCTCATGTAAATCAATTCATTCATTGATTATTTATCTGTATTTGCAAATCGAATCATGTGATAAACGGGCTTGGTGAAATCCAATACTTGCCTCATACGTGCCCAAAACATACCATCAAGAGCAGTGTCCTCCACTTGTTCAAAACCTTGCCTGTCAGCTGCATTTGTAGCCCTTTCCTTTAATACTTGCCAGTGTGGACTTGATACCATGCTAGCCATGTTGAAGTTTCTAAATTTCTTAGTTTAGAAACCCTTCGTGCACTTTTTCTGATTTATTCCTACCTACTTGTTATTTTTCTTTAACAAGTTATTTACAAAGTAAATACTGAAAATAAACACTAGTGCATGCTCAACATATTACAGATCAACAACTAAAAGAAACAAGAACAAACACACCTCATGACACCATTATTTTTGGACCAATGTCCCCGGAAAAACCCAATGCGGGAAAACCGATGCGACTATCTGAGGGTTTTCTTATTAAGAAATATCAGAGTACAATCTGGGTGCCAAAACTAGCCTACCCAACAGAGAATTTCCTTAGCAGCTATACCTCACAGTTTGAGAGAAATCTCCTGGCTGAAACCCCGGAAAAACCTTTCGGCAGTTCCTCAACAGAAAACTGCTCTGCAACCCCAGCGTCTGCCCAATCTGGACTATGTTAGCCTCTCCTAGCCCAGCGCTAGCCTTGCGTTAGCCTTCCTTGGCCTCCGTTAGCCCTAGGAGGCCCTGCGTCAGCTACACTGGCCCCTCTGGTGCTCTACGCAGCACTTGGTTGCCTTTGCGTGGCCCTGCGTGAGCCTTGCTGGCTTTGCGTCACTCTCCTTGGCTGTTGCATTGCTTTCCCAGTACAATCTTTGCCTTCTCTGTTTCTCTGTACTCAATGCCCCTCAGCTGCTCTCCTGATCACTGATTCTATCTCTCTTAGCAAACCCCGCTCTAGAGAATAGAATGACTGATCACTTTGGTGTATTCTCCAAGTGACTCTCAAGCCTCCTCTTATAATTTTCCTGTTAACATATCAATGGCCGAGATTAAGTCCCTAATCAACGACTAAGATTAGATCTGGCTTGATCCATGTCTTTTGGACCATTCTAACACAGTTTCATATTAATCCACATTAATATTTTATTTTCCCTAAGTTTAGACTTAGGGACTCCATTAAAAATATTAATTATTTTAATATCTCTTGAATTGTTTAGAATTTGCCCAAGCCCTTTCTAGGTATTGGAGATCTCATGTGCCCCAACATCTCCACAAATTTTGTGGCTAGAGCACATCCAATGCTACCCAAAATCAACACTTCCTCCTAGCGAGGACTGTGCTCTAGCAATGCTCCTCATTGATTATTACTCTAATCATCCGACATCGGTCCTTGTGCTGATGCTAGGCTTACTGCCCACCATCCTCTGCACTGCTGTATCTTGTACTGCTGCCCATGGTTCTGCCACTGCCAATGCTGCATTTGTACGACAGCTCCCTCTGCATCCGTGTTGATGCTAGTCCTTTCTCCCAGCACTGCATCCGCACTACACCTCCTCTCATCATGTTGCATCGTGCTGCCCATTGCTGCACTACAACTCAGTTACTAAGAAGTAAATAATTGATCTCCCAATCTGACCTCCTTGTTGGGCTAGAGACACCCACTGATGCTGAAGCTCCCTCTGTCGCTAACAAGTGCTCCCTCTTTGACCTTTGCGTTGCTGCAACAACTCCCCGCATCTCGCACCGTTGCACACCTCTTTGTGCCATCCTGCACTGGTGCAACACTCCTGTGCCTCTCGCACTAATGCAGCCTGCTAGCCTCATGCTGTCTCGGGACTCCTGCACTGTAATTCTCTCTGCCACTCCATCCGAATCCATCTCTACCCACATCAACCAGTCCTACTACTCGTCGGGGCTCCCGTAGCAAGGTCTAATCCAAGAGGCTAGATACCTTGAAGATCCTTCCCCTCATTACTTGTAGTCCACCTGACTACAGTTCGATGTCTCCCCACTTCTCAAGTGGCGCATGTGCACTCATGGCATAGTCATTGTCTGTCAAAACTTCCTTCTCTGCCCGTGCTGGCGCTGCCTTAGTCGCGGAAGACTCTCCCTTACTCGTCTTCCTTGGGCACTGGGTCGCATAATGACCCATCTCCCCACAGTGGAAGCACTTGATCTTGGAGAGATCTTTCTTCTTCCGCTTCTCCTGCTTTCCCTCAGATGCTAGGTCCACATCCTCCTCCTCCTGCTTGAACTTGATCCCTTTGTTGCTGCTAACTGTCTTCGACTGCCGTTTGATCTCTTCTTGGTGAAGAGCTGCACACATCTTTTCCCAAGGTGGGAGGGTCCCTCTGCCCAGGATACTCTGGACAAACACTTCCCAATCTTCTGAGACAACATTCAAGGCTATCCTCACCATAAGCTCCTGATCCGGTGTCGCTCCTATAGCAGTCAACTGGTCTTGGATCTCATTCAGTCCTCTGAGGAAGGTGTTAATCGATTGACCCTTCTTCATTTGATACGACCTCATCTGGTTCTCGAGCAACATTCTTCTCTGCAAAGAATTATGTTGGTACAGGTTCTTGAGAACCTTCCACATCTCAACTACCATTTCCTTCTCGGCTATATGTGGTACCACATGATCCTTGACTCCGTCAAGGATAATGCACTTGGGCCTCGCCATCGCCTCTTCATATTGTCGTTATCATTGGGGTCGACTCGGATAGCTATAACCTTCAAGGCGAAGTTCTTGACACTATTCCTGTCAAGCATTGATAAGATTCTGGCCTTCCAGACTGTGAAGTTGGATGCTTCATCCAGTCTATCCTGGTCTCTTACCCCGTGTAGTGCCATGACGCTCCTCTACTTCCCTCCTGGAAGTTCTCTGTTCAACTCTTCTGAGTCTCTACTTCTTGTCTGGAAGTTCTCTTTTGGACTCCCTCTGAGTCCTGATTTCCCTCCTGGAAATCATCTTGCCACTTGTCAAGATGGCCCCTACTTTGATCGTCTTGTGTAACTGCACTGCTGATCCAAGTTCCTCGGCTAGAAACCCGTGCTAACAACTCCTCTGGCCCTGCTCTGTTAGGAATTGTTCTGATTATAGTACCTCACCAACTCCACTCTGCAATATTTCTGCAGCCTTCTAGACTCTAGCAACTGCATCTTTATGAACTACGTCAGCCCCTCTTTGCCTCACGCTGACTTTGCGTCACCCCAGATGGGTCTGTGTCAGCCCTGGGATGCCCTGCGTTGGCCCTCTGGTCCTCTACGTCAACAACACTAGCCTCTCTGAGGCTTTGCATAGCTCCCGACTTCTGCGTGGCCCTAGCTGGCTCTGTGTCACACTTCTCGGCTTCTGCGCTGCTAGAAGTAGCTTCTGTCACCTCGGGACAACTGTTTTCTGCTGCTATTGCTTCGCTCAACTGATGTCTTTTAGTCCTCCTGTGATCTGCAATCATGCTCTGATACCATGTTGAAGTTTCTAAATTTACTTAGTTTAGAAACGCTTCTTGCTCTTTTTCTGATTTATTCCTACCTACTTGTTATTTTTCTTTAACAAGCTATTTAGAAAGTAAATACTGAAAATAGACACTAGTGCATGCTCAACATATTATAGATCAACAACTAAAAGAAACAAGAACAAACACACCATGTGATACCATTATTTTTGGACCAATGTCCCCGGAAAAACCCAATGCGGGAAAATCGGTGCAGCTATCTGAGGGTTTTCTTAATAAGAAATATCAGAGTACAATCTGGGTGCCGAAACTGGCCTACCCAACAGAGAATTTCCTTAGCAGCTATACCTCACAGTTTGACAGAAATCTTTTGGTTGACACCCCGGAAAAATCTTCAGGCAGTTCCTCAGCACAAAATTGCTCTGCAACCCTAGCGTCTGCCCAATCTAGACTGCGTAAGCCTCTCCTAGCCCAGCGCTGGCCCTGCGTTAGCCTTTCTTGGCCTGCGTTAGCCGTAGGAGGCCCTGCGTCAGCTCTGGGAGCCTCTACGTCAGCTACGCTGGCCCCTCTGGTGCTTTGCGCAGCACTTGGCTGCCTCTGCATGGCCCTGCGTGAGCCCTTGCTGGCTTTGCGTCACTCTCCTTGGCTGTTGCGTTGCTCACTCGACACAATCTCTGCCTTCTCTATTTCTTTGTTCTCAATGCCCCTCAGTTGCTCTCCCGATCACTGATTCTATCTCTCTTAGCAAACCTCGCTTTAGAGAATAGAGTGACTGATCACTCTGGTGTATTTTCCAAGTGACCCTCAAGCCTCCTCTTATACTTTCTTGTTGACATATCAACGACAAAGATTAAGTCCCTAATCAATGGACCATTCTAACACAGTTTCATATTAATCCACATTAATATTTTATTTTCGCTAAGTTTAGACTTAGGGACTCCATTAAAAATATTAATTATTTTAATATCTCCTGAACTGTTTAGAATCTGCCCAAACCCTTTCTGGGTATTGGAGATCTCATGTGCCCCAACCTCTCCACCAAATTTTGTGGCTAGAGCACATCCAATGATACCGCAAATCAACTAGCCAATGACTCTCTTACCTTCAAAAGGTGCCTAAAGGTGAGGTAATAGCTACCAAATCTAGTCCTCGCAATCTTCAACAACTCCAATCTTGAGTGATTGCAGAAAAGGCCATGGGTATTGCTATGAGTTGTAATAAATTTGATCATTTCTTTGCCTCTCTTGTACAAATCACCAATCCATTTGTATTGTTCATTTTTGTTCTTAACAATATCATGCATCAAAAGGTTCATTGTGTGAACCAAACACCTAGACCAAAATATGTTGGGGTATTTATCCTCGATAATTGCTCCCACTGCCTTACAATTAGAGCATTATTAGTGATGACTTGGATGACATTGTATGGCCCAATCAATGTTGCACGAAGCGCCCCCCCCCAGTTCCAAGCCCGGAAGCGTCCCGTGCGGAAGCACGCTTCTGATTTTTTTTGCCGCTTCTTTCGGAAGCGTGGCTCGGAAGCGCGCTTCCGAAGTGCCGAAGCGCGCTTCGTACAACGCTTCGGGCGTCGGAAGCGTGGCATTTCGAAGGAGGAAGCGTACGCTTTCATATGCTTCCGGAAAAGCATTTAGAAAATCGTTTTTTTTTTCAATTTTTTTTTTTTTAATTTTAGGTGAGTTTGCTTATTGGGGGTGGGTCCACCTTGGGTTAGGGTGACGAATGAAGGCAAAAAAAAATATAAATATAACAGATGCTCCCTCATGGTAATGTTAAATTCTTGAAAAGTATTAGTGACATTCTCCTTTATTTTTCATTTTCATTACCATGAAATGACTCGGGATGTTTGAGAGTGGTTCCAGCCTCATTGGAATTCATATGGAGAAAATAGAATTTCATATCCTATTCAAAATTCAGCAGACTTAACAGTTTTCAGGAATTCAGGATCAATGGGATTGTGGCATTTCATTAGATTATATCAAATATGAAGGTATGCGATTAGCATTTAATCAAGAGCACCAAGCCTTATATGTACCCTAGTGTTGGTGGTGTTAATTGTTGAACTCCTTTGTCATGCGGCACGCCCTTAGCAAAAAATTACCTTTCAATCAAGTCAAAATCATCGATCAAGCATGTTAAGCTTTTTCTACCATATTTTAAGTCTTGAATTAGGTAGTTTGATCAAAATTGGGCAATGTTGACTAATATCCCTAGATAATCGAGGTAGAGGCAAAGGCTAGACAAAAGGAGAAGAATCTAGATTCTAGATGGTTGATGCATCTAAATGGTTGATGCTTGAATAATTAATCATTAATGTACAATGGATGTTATATCTATCTTG
>APFE031682872.1:232802-244346 GCA_000404065.3 Pinus taeda
ATAGCAGACGCTTCGCTTCCTAGATTTTTGGAAAATGACGCTTCTGCGTCCCCGCTTTCAAAAAACGTCCCCGCTTCGTGCAACATTGGGCCCAATATGCTCAATTGTTTCAAGTAATGGTTTTGCAATGTTGATGCCGGTCTTGAACTTGTCTCAGTAATCATATGCTAAAAGAAAGATGGCACCACTAATAGACACAACAAGAACACTTATCAATGGCTTGGCTTTTACATTTGTCCATCCATCAGATACAGTGGACACCCCAGGGTTAGTCCAAGAACTTGTCTTTCTATTCAAAGAATGTGATATTTTTGCTTTTTCATGATCAAGTCCAATGGTTTTAGCCTTGTCATACCCAGGTCTCTTGTATCCTTTACAGGCATAATTTATGGCAAAAACCATTTCGTGCCAATAAGGTGAGCGAAGAACATTGAATGGTATCCCACATGCATAGAGAAACTTGTAAACTTTTGAATCCACATCATTCCTGCACCCTTCATCAAGGAAATATGATATGCTTCTACACCTTAAACTTGGTGACCCTGTGCCTCCATATCCACTGCCTTGGGAAGATGCTGAAGGAGTTCTTTGTGAATGTGATTGTGAGCTTGGTTCAAAGAAACCCTTTGATTTTTTAGATTTGTATTGGGCTTCCTCCTCTTCCCTTATGTATTTGGCTCTATCTGCTGCTGACACATCTGTACAAGTTTTGATTCCTATTTGTTTATCTCCATCCCATGGCCTTTTCCTGCAGAGGTGCTTTCTGCATGGGTGTATGAACCTGTGTAATTATTGTTGCAATGGGGGCAATGAAATTTAGTGGTTTCATCCCCTTTCCTTGCTTTAGGCCTATTAACATATTTCCACAATGGAGTTTGGTCTTGTTTATTTTTTTGAGACTCATATTCACTCTCCTCTAGCTCCTCCTCTTTGGGGTTTTCATCAAATCCACTATGACCCCCTTCTTCATTTTCAACCCTCCTTTTTCTACTCTCCAACACGGTAATAACCAAAAAAGGAACCAAGAAGAAGAAAATGCCAAGAAATATAACCGTGATGTTTGAATTTGCAAGAAAATGGAATGGAAATGGGAATGGGAGAAAAAAACTTATTTATTTATTTAGTAATGAACATTAAAAAAATTGCTAGAATAGAGCGTACCTCTTTGGCCTCCAATCTCCCCTTGCTCCTTGCTCCTTGGCATGTGCTCTCTCCTTGCTCCTTGCTCTCACTCTCACTTGCTCTCTCTTGCTCCTCACCCTCTCTTACTCTCCTCTTGCTCTTACTCTCACTCTCACTCACAAGTTCTAAAATAATGAAATTGATTGGAGGGAGGGTTTATTTATATTCCGTCCCTCGCTCCCTTTCCTCCCTTCCCTCCCATTTTTTCCACAACTGGTGGCCTTCTTTTTTTTATAATTAAAATTTGTACCAGCGTATTTTATTTTTTTCTGAGCGATTTTTTGGGCGTCGCTCATGCCGTCGGGAGCGTTTTTTATAGCCTGGGAGAGACTCATGGTAACCCTAGATTTACATATTAACATCATGTTTTTGTTACTGTATACTTCATTTAGGAGTACTTATTGATGAATGCTAGAGGCACAGGAAGTAAAGAAAGAAGGATGTGCAAATCCTCTGTTTTGGTAAGCATAATGGAAGGAGGGAACTATAAGGACCCTAGGATCCTTGGGCACTTTGACATGTAAAGATAGATTCATGATATAAGCGTGGGATTATGGATGCCTGAAAAGAATTAATAGCAACGTATGATAGAATTCATAAACCAGATATAGTAGTCAGCTAGCCGATATAAATATTTTGCTGCAAGCAGATAATAAGGATCATTTTTTATCCTCCTATCTAATGTCATGAAGTGACTTCTTCAGCTTGGAAGAATGATCATGATGCATTTTATCCATTCTATATGTTTTTTGGAGCAGACCTCTTAAGAAGCTTGCTGGTTCAATCGCTACACGATGGATCTCATTTCTGGAAATAAGGAGCATGGCTAGATCACTGGCTGAGATGAGTTCTGCTGGAGACTCTAATGAAATTTGAAGGAAGACCATGATGTTAATGAAGACATGATATACTCTTAAGTTCTGCACGACCCTGTTATATGAAGAAGATTCACTTTAAAAAGGATATGATTGGGTTGTTGCCTTGGTACTTGGTCCGAGGAGTTGATATACACCACAATAACAGATATGATAGCAGTTTTCATGGTCATGTCCTGATTACTTTCCGGATGTTCAAGAAGGAGCCATGTTCGAGCTCGATGATGATTAATTTGTGATGAAGATGATGATATAAAGGGCCTCATAAAAAGGTAACTTTAATTTGATGTTTATTTTGGTATTTGAAGTTTGAACTCATCTAGTAGAGTTGAAACAAGGCTACCAAAAGAGGGTTGTAGAATGTCACCTACAACTAGTGCTCATGTGCTTGGATGGATGATCTTGAAAGAAGCATGAATTGAAATAGTTGTATGAACTTTGAAGGATAACCAGATGTGGACTAAAATATCACTTTCCGAGGAAGAAAAGGATGACATGACTACTGGCTCAACACTATGCCCTGCGAAGAAGTTATGAAGAAAAAAGGCTCCATGATGATGAAGATGTATATAGAGGGCCCTATAAGATTCAAAGAAAGCTCACATGTGCGATGATAATAATGCTCTGAGAGCTACTGTCATAGTAGCTGATGATTGACACTTCTCCCTAGATGAGAGGGAGTTCCTCCCTAGTTGAGAGGGAGTGACATATATAGTTCTTTGCTTCATGTGCCATGCACTAGGCCAAGACTCATAGTCGTAAATCTTAGTGAAGGCCATGAGGAGAGAAAGGTGTTCAGAGGATTGGGTAAGCATCTGAGGTAGATACTCGAGGATTTGGAATCCAAGATAGGAAGTGGTCAGGTGACCGATACTCTTTAAGGATGAGGTAGGGCATCCAATAGGTAAGAGTAGTCAAAGAGGAAATTCCTTGAGGATGTGTAAATCCAAGACAGGAATAGTCCTAGAAGGACATGCCTTGTGAACATCCGGATGGGGTATGTACCTTAAGAGGTAGTGTGGGGCCCCATATAAAACCTCCCAACATTGTGCTCTGATCTATTGAGAGAGAGAGCGTGTTAGTCAAGGCCTTGCTATGTTGACAATGCTAGTTGTATATTGTGTTAGTTTTTGGTAGCATCGAAAGTGCTCTAGCCTTGAAAATTGGTGGAGAGGCTAAGGCACATGAGTTCTAAAGAATCCAAAAACCGTGGGTGAAATTCCACCCGGATTGTATTTTATTAAAATAATTAATATTTTTAATGGAGTTCCTAAGTCTAAACTTAGGGAAATTAAAATATTAATGGGTATTAATCAAAATATGGGTGAGAATGATCTAGAAGGCAGATCAAGTCATATTTTAATCTTAGCTGTTGATTAGAGACTTAATCTCGGTCGTTGAAGACTCAACAGGAAAAGTATAAAATAGAGGCTTGGGGTTCATTTGAAAACATACACGGAGAGAACGAATTGATATTGAGTTCGATTTTTGGGGCTAGGAAGCTGAGAGATTTGAACTAAGTGATCATTCAACAGCAGAGGGGTAGAGAGAATCCAAGAGAAGGACTTTCTGGAGAATATTGACAGAGAGGCGGAGAGAGCTTGTGGAGGCAACGCAGTAGATGGGAGAGTTGACGCTGGGCCAGTTTGGGCCCACACAGCCTTGACGCAAAGCCGAAAGGGCCAACGAGAGGAGAAAGTTGCCTGTCACGCAAAAGCTGGAACTGCCGGGATAGTTGACGTAGAGGGTGGAAGAGCTGATGCAGGGATGACGTAGACCCTGAAAGGTTGATGCTGGGCCTATGCAATGCCAACGTAGAAGTAGTCGGGGTTAGTAAGTCTTGTTGCCGGATCAGTCGGAATTCTGCTGGGTGAAGTGAGGTAAAACTCACTTAGATTTTTCGCCATTATTTTCTTTGTAAATGATTGCTAGATGAGCATCCTAGATTTGTATTCAGATATTTCTCCTGCATAATAATAAACCCTTAGAACTACTACATCGATTTTCCCGCATTGGGTTTTCCGGGGACTATTGTGTCCAAAATATAAGTGTGTCCTATGTATCTTGTTCTTTGCTCTGTTTTCTGTTTCATGAGATCAAACATTTAATTAGTGTAGGCTGCAGAAGTAATTTGCTTTAGTATTCAGAAGAATAACTTGATAATGTATGTTAAAAACTCAAGTAGGTGAAGTAGATTCAGATTTGCTGCAGTAGGGGTTCCTTGAGGATTAGGAATTTTCACATGGTATCAGAGCATTGATTTTCAAACAGGAAGAGCATATCCAATGTTGAGCAGTGAGGCTGAAAGATGCACTTGGCAGCAATTCAAATCTCCTTGAAGGGATTGTGCAGTCCTTGCCAGGAAGTAGATCCAAGGAAATCTCTCTCTGAGTGAGACGACAAAGAGGTACAATTTCTAGTTCGTGAGTTTGTAGAGGAAGAGGGGTTGACGCAAAGCCTCAATGCAGTGCTTGAAGGGTGCAATTTCGGTCGGGGCAGAAGTCCGCTGGAAAAGAACGGAGACACGTAGAAGGGGAATTTTCTCCTTAGAGAACTTTCTGCCTGAAAGTTCGATTTTTTCACTTGTTGAGTAGCTGAGCAGTGACTAGAGGAGTCAGTTCGACAGTTGGGTGAGATGGCATCACATGGGCTCAGAGATCAGGACAGGTTGGATGGAGCCTCCAACTATGTCATATGGAAGACCAAAATCTTAACTGTTCTGGAGGAATATGATCTTGAGGCCTACGTCAAAAGTGTTGTAGCTATTCCTGTTGACAACGATCAAAAGAAGTACAAGGCTAAGCAGGGGAAGGCAAAGAGGCTCATTCTCGATGGAGTTCGAGATCATGCGGTCTCACATTTGCAGGGCAAGGATACAACCGGGAGATGTGGGAAGCCTTCTCGTCTCTTTATGAAGGCTCTTCCGAACAACGGAATATGTATTTAGAGCAGAAGTTGCAACAGACCTTGATGCAAAAAGGAGAAGGGGTGAACCTCTATCTTCAACGTCTTCAGGACACTAGAGACCAGCTTGCTGCAGTAGGGTCCACTCCTTAGCCAACCGCGATGATGAGGATGGCCTTGAATGGAGTCTCAGATGAATGGAAAGTTTTCGTCCAAAGCATATTGGGCACGCAAAAACTACCTTCATGGGAGAAGATGTGGGCGAATCTTCAACAAGAGGAGTAAAGAGGGACCTAGTGAAGGTCAACCTTAATGGCAGCAGTGGGAGTGGCACAAAGACGAAGGAGGAGGAGGAAAACACAACTCTAGCATCGAAGGGAGATCAGAAGTGGAAGAAGGACATTTTGAAGGTGAAAGGTTTCAGATGTGGCGAGATGGGTCACTTTGCATCTCAATGTCCTTTGAAGCAAAAGGATAAGGACGAGAAGCATCATCCAAAGGTTGCAGCCGTGAAGATAGACGAGGAAGAGTATGCCATGAGTGCCCACGCATTTCCAGGAGGGAGATGGGGCGATATTGAGCTAATTAGGCCTACATTAGCCCTTAAAATGAAATAAGGTGCAAAATAAGCAATTTTTGGTGACAGGCCCACCAAAATAGCACAAAAACAAAATAATAAGCCTCTCGAGAGGTCAAATGATGAATAATACACGTCGTTGGGCCCTCAAAGAGGCATGATGAAGTCCATAAGTGGCATATTGATGAATAGGACTCTCAAAAATGATGGACAAGGGAGTGGCCCCTTGTTTTCCAAACAATAAACCTATGGTGCTTGTTGACCACTACGTGTCAACTACCCATAGTAGTACACCCCCTTTTTTCGCAAAAGGGATAGCGCTTAATCGACATTTCCGTGCCATTCGACAGTCATTGTTGACCTGATCATGTTATGTTGTAAACCTAGTCTGCATGTGTAAATTGTAAATAATCTTAGCAGATCTGAGTCATGTGTGTAAATTGCCTAGGCAAACCTAATTTTCTAGTGATAATCTACGTTCCGGAAGGTTTTTTGTCTCACCGATCCATGATCGGCAAAGTTTTCCTTCAGCCTAACCCCAAAGCCGAAATGAATTTTGTCATTAGAATCTTAGGGGAATCCTAGTGTGCTTCGAGTTTAAGTAAAAATAATTTGGAAATAATTCTAATTATTTGGTTAGGTTATTACAAATTGCTTGATCTGCTAGATTATAGTTGTGTCGCAGAACTAGGTGGTCTATGAGGGTCTATGTCAAATGGGTTTTCCCCCTTGAGATGTAAAATTGTAAAAGTCATGATGTAAAGTGTCTTGAGGGTTAGAGAATGTTTAATCCCCTCATAGGTCCTAAGTCCTAAGTCCTAGGTCCTAGGTGATTTTTCCAAAGGCTAAGTTCGAGGATAAAAAATTAATAATAATAATAATAAAAAGATATAAAAAAATAAAAATAAAATTAAAAAATTAAAAATTTTAAAATAAAATAAAAAAATAAAAAATTTGAAAAATAAAATAAAAATAATAAAATGATAATAAGTCAAAGTTTTGAGTAAATCAATGCAGAATTTCAATTTTTTAATATATGAAAATGCATTTAAAAATTCGACGGATGAGATTAAAAGGGATTTTGATCCTCATCGACGGTCGAGATTGTTTTGACATGGATCACTCGAACTAGCCATTGGAATTTTTTCCTTTAAATAGGGTGTTAGGGGTCATTTGAGATCAGATTGGATCTGAGAGTCTGGTGCTAAAGAAAGCTCTCTTGTAGTCATGTTTTGTGCAATAAAGAAAGACTTTGGGGTTGAAAAAAAATAAAAAAGAAAAAAAATTAAGAAAATTAAAAAACCAAAAAATAGATCAAAATATAATAATAAAAAAAATATTAAAAAATAAAAAAATAATAAAATAACTCAAAATTTTGAGAACACAAATGCAAAATTTAATTTTTTAATTTATTAAAATTTCGACGGATGAGATTAAAAGATATCTTGATCCTCATCAATGGTCGAGATCATTTTGACATGGATCACTCGAACTAGCCGTTGGGAATTTTTCCTTTAAATAAGGTGCTAGGGGTCATTTGAGATCATTCGATTTGTGAGTCTTGTGCTGAAGAAAACTCTCTTGTAAACTTTTTCTTGTGCAATGAAGAAAGACTTTGGGGTTGAAATCTTGCTGGTGTTACTCTCCTGTAGTGTTGTAAGCTATTTCATTTTTTTGCATAAATTTAGTTTTAGCCATTGGTAATAGCTTGATGAAGAGTGATGTTGAACACAGGTATCTTGTTTACTCACTAGGGTTTTAATGGTAGTAGAATTTCTGGAAATAATGGCAGGTATCTCCATTAGATCTGGAATTTAGTACTGTTTTCTCCCTCTTTATTGATGGTTGAAGTGAGTTTTGCAGGAAATCCAGATTGTGAAGATCAACGGGCGTTTGGGGAAGTTCTAGGCTGAACCAGCCAACTCCCGTAAAACATTTTCTTGAAGAGCCCAACCAGTTTCGATTCTGGGTCTATCATTTAAGTTTATTTTTGAATGCATGAGAGATTTCTGAAGTATCTCATAGTAAATTTGAAATTCTAAAAATATTATTGTGGATTACTGACAAATCTGGCTGTTATAGAGTCATAAATCTATAAATATTGTAATTGATTTGTAGGGTTTTTCGTTGCATATATTATTTTTGGGTATTTTTGCTTTTATTGTTTCAGGTTTTGGAGCTGAGGATACAATCTTGTCCTGAAGCCAAATCTAGGCCCTGGGGGGTAAGATTTGGCCTCACAACCAGTTTTTGCAGGGTCACTATTTTGTTGTCCAAGGGTTTCAAATTCAGTCTCTTTCAGATCTGGAAATTTATTGCAGGATTTTCATTAGAAGCAAAGGGGAGTTAAAAGGAGTTCAAGGCTGTCCAAGCCCTGCAAAACCACAGGCAAATCTGCCTCCATACACACAGTTTCCTTCCCATGCTGTAATCACTAAGGAAAATCAAATTTTTTTTTACGTTGCTGCCAGAGAACTCCACGCTGCCAGCACACTTGCAAACCCTGCTCATGCTGCGACTGATCCACATCTCCGTTTGCGTTCCACGCAGCTCCTTTCTCCCTCTGGCAGCCTGAGTCTCCTCATCGCTGCCTTCCAAATCCTCACGCAACTGCACATTGTCTTCATCTATCCACACTGCCTGCCCCTTCTTGTTTTAATTTGTAGTTCATTTTTTCTTGAAAGGCGTCATCCTCTGCTCCTTGCATTCTTCTACGCTACTATAGGTGCTCCATTTCCACTTATCTCCTTCATCGATTCCCTCCAAGCTTGCGTGCTGCCCATCTCTCAACTTAACCATAGCCCTCTCCACGCTGTTTTGGTCCTTTTCCACAGCTGTGCGCAGGTACTTCTCCCCTCAGCCTGTCTTGTCAACTGCAAACAAACTTGCAGTTCCTTTCTCAAATCTACATAGCCTGTCTGTCATCCCATCATTGCTTTGCTCCAGCGTTCTTCCTACCCTCGCCTGCATGCTAAAACCTCTCATCCATCGAAATAGACTCGAACTCCCTCCACTGTCAAAGACCAAAATTGTTGCCGTCCCTGTAAACTTGTGGCTGCACATAAAAAAAAAATACGACTTCATCTTTATGCTTGGTATATGCGATTAGGTTTAGAGTTAGTGTAACTTTTATTTATAAGTTTTGATTTAGTTTTAAATAAATTTTCATTTTGTTATATGATTTTAGAATTTGACTTTTTCTTTTAGTTTAGTTTTGTTTCATTCATTTAAAAGAAAAAGGGGTATAATTTTATTTTTTTTTGGATTTAGATTAGTTTAATATTTGATTTTTAAAGTTAGGTTTTAGTTTTAGTATATTTCCTTTTTCACTTAGTTTAGTTTAGTGTTAATTATCTTTAAGTTTTATTTGCTCTAATTTTTTGCTTAGTTCATTTTTTTTTTTTTTAAATCATAAAAATTAAAAATCTAGCATATTTTGTCATGTTTCCAAATTTTGGTGTATTTCGCTAAGGCTAATAGATTTTTGATGTGGGATTAATATTCATCATTTTTATGTGGTTAAATATGCTTAAATGTTCATTTGAAGATTAAATATATGAAATTGATAACTGGTTAGCATTTAAAATTATGTGGTTATTTAAAGCGTTGAATCTTTCGAATTTTTTAATTGCTGGAATATTGTTAAGCCATCGAGCATCTATAGATTATCTCGCATTTGGTAAAAGTTAATCTTTGCTTGAGTTATTTGATGGTAAATGATTGTTCATGAGTTCATATTTCTGCAACATTTGATAAATAATCATTTAATCATTAATTCCATAAGGCACTGGTCTAATAACTTAATAAAATCAATTAAGTGCTTGTTTCCCCTCATGTCTCCCAACCCAACTGGTCCACAGTTGGTCATCCCTATGTTACTTGGGAGCGGGAGTGGAAGCGGGTAGCGGGAGCGGGAGCGACCATTTTCAGAAGCTCCCGGTTTGGGAGCGAATCCGGGAGCGATTTTTTAAAAATATATATATTTTTTAATTTTTGATACATATATGTCAACAAAAACATGTAGAATGATGAATTAGACATAAAAAACATAAAAACACATAGATTGATCATTGAACCATATCACATCAATCATCTAGATTCTAGAAATTATAATCGTCATCAACCATGTCCACAAGATAGTAATTTTACACATATTACAACTGCAACATATTGAGTCTCATGAATCATGATTCATCACATTCAATCTTAAAGTTTCAACTTCAAGTTTTTAAAATTGAAATTCAATAGCATTTATCATCATTGATAACCAAAGTTGTACAGGTACTTGTAAGCTAAGTTTAACCATTACAAGAAGTAATATCTTAGATATTTCTAAGTCCTAACTTCTAACTGTTAACATGATATGAAATGTTATAAATTTATAAAATGAAACATGAATAATGAAATGAAATGAAACAACTTAAGTCTTTCACGAAGCATCATATTCATAATTCACAATCATTACCAATGAGTTATAATTGCCAAGGCCCAACTTCAAACTTCAAATTTTCATTGTCACAGTGATATATTGTTTACAAAAAATATCATTATGATATGAAAGAGTCAAGAGTCAAGAGTCAAGGACTCAAAACCAACAGTTATGAAAACTAAAGTCCAATAGAAACTAAAAAAGACAAGTAAACTGTAAATCTACATGTGGCCCTTGCCACGAGAGTCTCCCGGATAAGGAGGTCGTGGTGGTCTTCTCGGAGTCTCCCGCACAGACCGACGACCAGAACTAGAACCTCCACGTGAGGGTGTAGATGAAGGTTGCGGCAGCAAAGGAACAAGATCCGGACCTCGAGCACTGCTACTGGATGGTGGAGGTGGAGGTGGAGGTGGCATGGAAGCATCATCTTCATCCCTTACAAGTTCCTCTTCCAGTTCTTCAATATGTACAATGCCATCCCCCAAATTGTCATCCTCTGGGTGATTGTCCCAAATTCTATATGTGGGATCCTCATTAGCCCGATCACAGTAATGACTCACAACCTCAAGTTGTAGTGCACATAAACCAAGCTTTCTGCTCGGTTTTCATTGAGTCTGTTCCTTTTCACATTGTGTATGTAGCTATAGGTGCTCCAACACCTCTCTGCAGAAGAAGTATTTACAAACTGTGAAAGAACTTTTTTTGCCAATTTTGGCAAAAGTCCCTGCCCTCCATATGTTTCCCACCATGTGAGAGTATCAAAATCTATCTCTATCGTCCATTGCATGGAAGTTACCATACAAACCAGTGCCATTGAAGTATCTGCCTATTTCAAGGCGCACAGCTGCACATTCCTCCCTATCAGGTACCAATTTTTCTAATGCTTCCAGATATCCTCTAGTTACCTCTGGATCTAAATGGGGTTTTGTCCTAACCCCACCCCCTGCTGCAGGTTGGCCCAACCAAGACGTAGAGTAGTATTTTGGCGTAAGGATATACGCCAAGCAATGTAGTGGAAGATTAAGTCTATTCCACCTTTCACACACACAATCGTGAATCAGTTTGTACAAGTTGGGATCTCTGTTATGAACACCATCTTTTATTTGCCCCAACATGGTGTCCATCTGCTCATACACCTCGCCAATCACTGGTTTGTCTGTATCTGCAAACCGAATCATGTGATAAATGGGCTTGGGGAAATCCAAAACTTGCCTCACATTTGTCCAAAATTGGCCATCAAGAGCGGCCTCCTCCACCATTTCAAAACCTCCCCTGTCAGCTGCATTTGTAGCCCTTTCCTTCAATACCTGCCAATGTGGACTTGATACCATGCTAGCCATTAACTCTCTTACCTTCAAAAGGCGCTTGAAGGTGAGGTAATAGCTACCAAATCTCGTCTTCGCAATCTTCAACAACTCCAATCTCGAGTGACTGCGGAAAAGGCCATGGGTATTGCTATGATTTGTAATAAATTTTATCATTTTTTTGCCTTTTTTGTAAAAATCACCAATCCATTGGTATTGTACATTTTTGTTCTTGACAATATCATGCAACAGAAGGTTCAATGTGTGAACCAA